>JAHWFP010166219.1:0-24663 GCA_023313725.1 Lithobius niger
GGTGGTGCGAGCCTCATAATTCTTAATACCTTACTACCAGGATGGGGGTGGCGCGAGCCTCATAATTCTTAATACCTTACTACCAGGATTGGGTGTTGCGAGCCTCATAATTCTTAATACCTTACTACCAGGATGGGGTGGCGCGAGCCTCATAATTCTTAATACCTTACCAACCCTGCGCTCCATGCCTCTCCCAGCCTTCAGCCAACATTCTGTACAGACAGAAAATCCCAACAATGTGTGAGTGGGCAGTGGAGGGTGCACTCGAACAGTTTAAACCCTGAATTCAATGTCCCCCCTCCCCCCGAGAGTGTGCGGACCAGCACTCCTGCGATAATGTTTCACGTTGTGTTAGTTTCTCGCCATAATCTAGATTCGGCTAGCTGCATGTACACATCTACTCTTTTCCTCGAGCCTTAATTATTGCGTTCATTGTGCATACCTTCTCTTTATTCCTTTTCCACGGTGACGTTCATTATGCACTGTTTTTGTTTTACGGTTACGTCCATTATGCACTGTTTTTTATTTTACGGTTACGTTCATTATGGACTGTTTTTTATTTTACGGTTACGTTCATTATGCACTGTTTTTTATTTTATTTTTTACCTCCTTAAAGTATGGTTACCGTGTGCTTAGCTAAAGTTGAGGGTAATCGGTGTTAAGTTTATTATATTTTTTGTTAGTGTCCTGTAATGTGAGCCTCCGCTCTTAAGCCTGGGTTTCCAGCGTTAGTACTTCTATCACTCTTCGGTTATCTTGCCGATTGTACCCGGACCACAAAGTTCGTGTTCTTTCTTTGCACAGGGTCCATTAGGACAGTTTAATTGGGTGTTCCGGACACATGTTGCGGTCCGTCTCCTTTGGTGTAGTCGAAAGGGGTGGTCTTGCATTTGCACCAGAAGATATACGTTTCGCCCATGTTAAAGTATAGTTCTTTCGTCTGCCAGAACCATTTGGTGGAGCCGTCAGTCGTAATCGACGAGGGATACTTCATCACTCCCATGGCTAGCAACGACCAGAATAGCTGGTTCTTGTAGTTGATGCTCAGTTCTTTGGCGTGTGGGTCTCTTTGGTTGGTCACGGTTTCGGTTAAGACGTTTGTCTCTCCGTCCTTCACAACCATCTGCACGCTAGGCACGAACCACTGTTTGGCCCCTCCACCGCTGTGCGTGCGTAGGGCGATTCCCAGGTTGAACAAGATGGGCCACGCCGTGTTGGGCCCTAGGCTCGCAAACTGAACTGCTGCTCTTGGACCGGACGGTAGCAACGTGTGCGGGGGTAGGGTAGCGCTGTGGCTGTCGCCATCTTCTTTCCCGCTAGGTGGTAGGCCTTGTGACAAAGTTTCTTCTCTGCCGAAAACATCCTGACGTTTGCATTGCAGCAGTTTTCCCACGGCTTAGAACGTTCGGTCTTTTTTTCGTCTGCGAACGTTGGGTGGTTTGTTCGTTGGGTGTCACACTGTCGCGAAGGTTTCCCTGGTCCGCTTCGCTGTCGCCTGGTCGCAATAGTTTTTGTCTTCTGTTTCTGACCGTGATACCACGAATGATATTCTGCACTGTAGCGCCTCATTTTTGTAGCTTTCTTCATGATTTGCATGTCGTCAGCCCAGTGGTTGACCGTCGGCGTTCAGTCTTATTGCGGTTGCTCCATCATGTCAGTCAGGCTCCTCGTCTCTGTTGGGTGCAAGGTGCACCGTGTCGCTCGAGTCGGGTGTGAGCCAGGCGTGCGTGTTCGAGAATTCCTCATCCCGGAAAGTGCCGCGAGAAAAAGGTACCTTTTCTTTCCTTGTTGCTGGTGCGATTCGTGGTAGCGTCGATCCAATCAAGCCGTGACTGCACCATTTGCGATATCGTTGGTTGAGTGGGCTGGTCCCTCGACTCGTTGTGATCGGTGTTCTGGTCTGTCTCGGTCCTTTGTTCACCTCACCGCTCGTTGGGTCCGTCGGTCGGTGCGCCTTGTGGCTAGCCGCTCTCGTTGAATCGGGTGCTGTATCGGTGAGTATGGCGTGCATGGCTTGCAACCAGGAGCCAGCAATCGCATTTCCTGCCTCGTGGCGTGCACAAATGTCTGTCGGTAGGTTTCATCCATCGTTGATTTTGAAATGAAGTCGGCGATTTCGTGATGTTGTTTTTGTGCACAGTACTGACCTCGTTAACTGTGGTTGATCGTCGGTTCTTTGCTGTGCTTGGGATCGATTCTGTTCATGGGAGCTTTGTGCAGTGTCCGTTTCTTTGTCACCTGATGCCCATTGTCGCGCGTCCGATCGCTGGTCTTCGGTGGTTTTTTACATCTCGATCCTCTCCTTTCCCTCATCTACATCTTCCTCCATGGGTTCCAGTTACGTTGGGCGCCACTTGCTAGGGTGATTGGAGAGGATATGGACACAACTCGTCAGGCTACTAGTCAAAGTGGGCTTTATTGCAGTACGTTCTACACGTCCGACGCCATGCGCACTCTCTCGCACTCTGCCTCTTTTTTTCTTGCGCATCTGTGCCACCTGGCGTGAGTGAGTCGAGAGAGAGGCCGTGTGTGGGTGACGTCACCCCCACAGCGACTCCAATAAAATGAACTTTAAACATTAAGTGAGACTAAAATAACAACTACATTTACGATAAATCTAAATAATAAAAATACAGCTAACACTCGGCCCAAAATTTATCTAACATAACTTTTCTTGCTGTGTTTTAAAATTGTTCAACATCCAATTCGAAATCCCTGAAACGTTCAGGCATGCGAGAGGAACGTTTTGGACGTTGTGGGCGAACAGAATAATCATCATTTGTATCAGGAGGTAAATCAAGATCACAGTTTTCCTCATCGTCTGCTTTCAGAGGCAGGAAAAGGGAAGGAGATTCTTCAACTTCGATTCAACTTTGATTCACGCACGTGGTGTAGTTAGGCCTACCTGTAGATCGATGCATGCAAGTTGACGTTTTTGTGTTACGTTTTTCGTTCAAACTTACGTTTTTGGTTCAAAGTTACGTTTTGGCATTTCATTTCACGTTCAAACTTACAGTAAAGAGTTAATGATCACAATCCAGGTTCGATTTAAGAGTTCTAGTTGCGTTTAAATAATGGATTGCGTTCATTTTCGTGGCACGGATGCAGGTAATGTGTCGACTGCGCCATGTTGGTTTTTAGCACAACTGTATATACAGATCAGTGGTGTAGCATGAGCTAACACTCACTAAAAGGCGACTCGAATAATACGAACTTTAAACATTAAGTGAGACTAAAATAACAACTACATTTACGATGAATATAAATAATAAAAATACAGCTAACACCGCCAATACACAGTCATTACTTACCGGCCGACAAAAACTACAATTGCCGACAAGAAACCACTTGCGCCTCCAAACAATGCGAAGCATCAAATCACTCCTCCATTTCGAAGCCTAAACCACGTCCAACGTCAACACACGTGAAGGTTTGTACCATGCCGGTGCAAAATCAATCGATAAGTTGGAGGCTGAAAACGTCGCAGCAGAGGAATTGTCCTTCCAGCCGAAGGCTCTTCTCCACGCAATGCACGAAACTGCCACGCGAATGACAGTGGCGCTGCAGTAGGCACCCCTTCGAAGCCATACACAGCACGAACGACGCCAAACTCTCGTTTTAAAACAACTACCCGACAGCCAAACTATCTCAACACTGCACCTACCCCACTGGCCAAATCGACTCGTCTTGTCTGGAGATCTCACGTGGAGCGGCAGCCTTTGCACTGCCGCGCCGCCACCACCCCATACCATGACACCATCAGGTATCGGTATCGGTTTAGCGATTTGCCGCCAAAGACTCGTTCGGTTAACGGAGATCACAATACATCTTTGGAAACGCCTTCGATCCACAATAACAGATGGTGCCATCATCCTGCAAAAGGTGTGGAGGCGCCCAAAAAATTCCATCCTTTTTTTCCACAAATTTCGTTGGTAGCGTTTCCCAAACCCAGAAACATTGTGAAGGCTTGAGCGATTGAATGCAAAGCGGATTTGGTCGTAACAGCCGGCATGCCGTCATGGCCCAAAAGAGGAACGCAAGCGTGACTTGGCATTCAACCGCAGGTGTAGGCACATAATCACCACCAGCCAATTCGGCTTCCAACTGCTATGATCGCATAGCATAATGAACCAATCCACCACCCGAAATTGCAGTACGGGAAAATAAAAGACGTCACGACGCAACCACGAATTATCCACACAGCAATCGTAGTAATAATCACTTGAAAAAATACGGAAGTCCCTAGCGAATCTCCATACCGTCTTCGCCGATAAAATCCCATCGGGAAAAAGTTTCTGCATGCCTCTGGAAATCTCTCCATAACGGTGGGAAAGGAACCGCCGCCGTTTGTCCCAACCATCGGGCTCGCAAAGAAACCATGTTTGCTCGCATGGCAGCTTGGCAAAAACTTATGCTCCATGAATGTAAACGATGAAAATGTGAATAAAATTGTTGCCCACCACAATTCATAAAACACAACCGAAGCAATAAAACATATGCAGCATTATTTCATAAAGTTTCTTGCAATAAAACGAAAGTTCGCACAGGCGTCAATTTGTGCGCACAGGCCGTCTTCTTCTTTTAACAAGTTCAATTCTACTTACATAATCTTGACAGGGAAATGACACCGCCCTTCAAAAAAATGGTGTCCACGTTCAGATGCCAATATTGTTATGATGATGTTGTCGGCCAAAGTGATTCGGCACTAACACTAAATCGGCTTGCGCCTGCAATGCATGTACAAAACAAATCCGTTATGATACTCAACTCCTCACGCTTTCCTTACGAGACCGAGTTGTCACACGCTTTTCCATGGCATGCAATCCGAATCGATCTCCGTCGCTGCACAAAATTTCCTCCTGCCGTACGCATTGCACATCGCACACAGCACTTAAAACCATGTCCGTCGGTGATACCAATTTAGTCCGTCGTCAACGAAAGTCTCTTTCCTGTCTGACAGCAGCCCACAGTTGTACAGATCATCTTCTTTGAGGTTCCGGTCCGGGATTACCGCAGGCACCATAGTGTTCAGAAAGTCTGGTGAATCAAATTGCATTCCGTGGATTGGCTGCAGGCTGTGGAACTCGAGCCATGGCATCCACATCTGAACGGGGTTGCTGGTAGTCCGTCACTCCTCTCATCAGTGTTAGCCAGCCCATCGGGCCCATGGTCTGTAGAATTGGGCGCCATGACGTCGTCGCCGATCCTGTCGCTCTCGCGGCGGCCCGTCCCAATGGCTCCGCCTAGCCGGTTGTTCCCCAGGCCGATTGTTGAGTACACGGCTCGAGGTCCACCCGTGGTGGCGTCGGGTCTGTACGCCCACCATCCTGGCGGCGCTAGCCTTCGGTAAAGAAAAATAGTCTCGCAGACCCATATTGGCACATGTAGTATGTTGTAGATACTCTCTTTCATCCTGCTGCCTGTGAGTAGGGAGTTCATCAGGAGCAAGCGCCACAATGCTGGATCCTACCAGTCCACCCGCCGCTTGTGCCATGTTTTCAAGCACGCCTTCTCCCACTATCATGTCGTCGTCTGGGCGGTCCTGTTCTTCTCCGTCGTTCCGGCTGGATGAGTCCGGCGATGCCGCCATCACTCTACACTGGAGCAGCTTGATTCGTTTGGCGACTTCTCTCACTTGTTGCTCACACATGTTTTCGTCTTTGTTCTCCGCCATGATGTACACAAAGGTATCGTTTTCTCCTGTCGCCCGGGCGTCATTTCCCTTGTTGGTGTCATCATGCGAGGGTTCTCCAGTAGTCCCTGGTCATTGGGCGCCATGACGTGACGATTCATGGTGTCACAATAGTAAGACAGAGCACACAATACAGCTTCTTTGATGTATATAGCAGCTTTATTGCCACATACGATATTACACTTGTATATTCCAACACTTGCTTGCGCGCTTTGCCCTATGTCTCCTACACCCATGCCACCACTCGGTCGTGTATGTATGCAAGGTGCACCGGGTTCCGCCATGTCAGCCATACACCCAGGAAAGACTGCTCCTTGCCTCCTCACACAACGCACTTCCGTCCTCGTTACATGCTCAAACTGATGTGATGATAATCAAGATAGCGGCTGCTCCGGCGAGAAAGACAGAGCAGCTCGCCTGGCAGGAATGAATGCAATTTGTTAGGAAATTTTTTTTAAATGAGCAGCAGAAGCGTAAAAGAAGTGATTTGTGCACGATTACTGAAGGTAAGAATTTTACAGATAGTAAGAAATAAAATGAAATGCTTGTTTGCTTGGTATTTCAATTGCAACCTTGCCCGTAAACGTAGCAATTTTTTTTTTGCGTTGTCTTATTCCTCCTTTTCAAAAAATTAAAGATTACCTATTTGGGATTTTGACACAGATTTATTCAGTTTTAAAAACATAAATACGCTTTATTATTCAATATTCATGCTGGAGTCGGGGCCCCTGAGGCAATTGTTTGCTCTGCGTGACCGTGAGTTACATTCAAAAAGAATCTGCAGAAAGGCTCTTCCTCCCGCTCCTTGGAAGGGTTCCATGCACGACCACCACATAGCGGGAAGTCGGGCAGTGCATTGAATTTCAATGTGCGCTTGCACTTTTCCGCTGTATATTCTTTTGCTTGTCTCGCTACTTGTTGGGCGTACTGCACTATTTTATTTCGTTTATATGTTGTGGTGTCGTCGTTATTCTTGGTTAGGCAAGTTGCCTTTACCAAAATTTTACTAGGCAAAATGCGAGTTTCATGCGTAGGTAGGAACGGATTTCATCGGGCCATTTCACATGGTGTTGTGATTTACTTATCTAGTTTTTTCTCATTTGTTAATGTCATCACTCAAACTTAAACCAACTTCTGGACAGTTTTTAATCCGAGTTGGTATCGGTACTCAACGTTTGCTGTTTAGTGACGATTTGTTACATTTCAGTGAAACAAACCAAGTGTAGCAACCACTTTTTTCCTACTTTTGGGGTAGACATCTTTCTACTCTGTTCCTACTTTTTTTGAAAAAAATCCAATGTGACCCCTGTGCTTTGCAGCCACGACAAGCTTCCATCCCATTTACTTGCTACCGTACCGCCATGTTTTCTAAATAACTTGGGAGGAATTGAATTTTTCAGTGTGTCATTAGCACTTTAGTGTATAAAATATCGAAATCGGTCAGCTTTTGGTGATTGTATTGTATTGGCTGAGTGTTATTATTAGACCTAAATGTGTGTTTCACATGCAAATTAAAAGAAAGAGAGACAGAAACAAGTCTAGATGAGGATTCAATACGAAATCTACGGCCATCTGAATATTTTATTTACATCGGCGGACAATAAAACACAAGACAGCCCTACACACAAAACTATGAGTGGACTCTACTACAAGACTAAAATAAAATGCCTCAGCTGATGCTAGAGGAGCCAGCATGACAACCCACCACTTTACAGTTCCAATGATTATTCACAAATGGTTCCTGAAATTCATAAATCGTACAAAAGTGCAACCGTACACTTCCCGAAACCATTTACAACTTCGTCTTCCTCTTATTTTGTAAAATGAGGCATGAACCCTAAAAACCAGACCTGCACAGTGCCCCGCAAGGCAATCAAACGTCATCTAACCATTGTTATATTATTTTTTTTTACAATAGAAAACAAAACGGCAGCAGCTGGTAGTAACAATTTGTGGATTTTTTTCCAACTTGACATACTTTGTTTTTTGAGAATATTGATCACAACACAGCAATGGAATGTGTTTCTACATCATTTGTGCGAAAACTCACAATTTGAGTGTTGCTAGTTACGCCCCCTCCCTCCCTTCCCAAAGTTGCCCGCAACACCTATCTCCTAAAGTATTTGTTCAACTATACAATATAATACAGTTAAATCGGGAACCAGCATTTATGTACATTACATGGAATTGATATGAAGGCAGCCATTATTTTCAAGCATTTTGACGCTTTTGCTTTTTCGGTCTTCCGGCAGCATTAAAAAAACCTTTTACATATCCCAGCATTATTTCAAAATGGAACTTTGTATTTATTTAATTGATTATGGGTTTGTCTAATGGCATTAATTTATTACAAATAATATCCCCTTTTCTTTCTGCCACTATTTTAAATAGAATTTGGAGCACGCTGTCACCAGTACTGCATTTTGAAAGGAAGAACATTCCATTTAAAATAATTTGTTTTAGGGTTTAAAATTGTATCACAAAACCGTGTAAGGAAAATGTTTCACGGCGTCCCGGTAACCAACCTAAAGTTTTCCAGCTTCATACAGTAGTTAATTGCCCTCATCCATCCCGGTAACCATGTTATGGCACAAAAAAACTAAACGTGAAATGGTGCTGATAACATGAATCTCATGAGCTAATTTTGTAAGGGACAGTTTTAGAACTTCGGCTTGCAAAGTTTAGGTTACAACTCGTAACGAGCGCTGGGAGAACAGTTACCAGCTGGATACAGGTCGGGCTGGTGTTCTTTATTCACTGCGTTAACAGTGTCCAACAAATTGATTTTTCAGTGTATTCAGTAGCAGTAGAATCTAAAATTAAAACTTTGGTTTTATGGTATTTATGTAGGTTCACATTAGTAGCATTCAAATGCAGTATTGCGTGTAAGGTGATTATAAACGGATTGTCTTGTTTTAAATTTACTTTTGTGCTAGTCCTGCTGTGTGTTGTTGCTGTTGTCAGATTTCACAAGTTGAACAAATTAGTGGAGATTTGCGATGTTTAGGAAAACTTGTTTTTGTTGTATGATCTGAACGTATTGGATCGGACGTTATTTGGATCTTGCAAGCTGCTTGAGGCAAGAGTTGGCTTGGGGAATAGAGTGGATATCTAAACTATTTTTCCCCCTCCATATGTAATTAAGCCTACATGGAATAATTAGAACAAATTACCAAATTATAAGCAGGGCTATTCATAAAGAACTGCAAAATAAGCCTATAAAATGATGATGTTCACACGATTACTCAATTTATGTAACTTAGTTTAGTGTACCAGTGAAGAGCCCATCATGATGGGGAATGTTGAAGTGCTTTTTTCATGTGACAATAAAATAAGTACGCCTAGTACAGGTTTATTTTACGTACAGTTCAGTTCCTGCTATAACGAAATTATTAGGGGCCTAAAAAATTGTTACAACCGAATTTCTTTATATCCGGACTTAACATAAAAAAATGCTATTCTATAACTAAAACACAAGCCACTGTTTTCGTAGGCTGATCCTAAAAATACAAATTGTGCATAGTAAGGCCACTGCGATAGGCTCTTGCCGGATTGCTGTATTTGTTGACAATCTGGTCTTTCTTTATTTTTCCAGCATCATCATCTTTAACGTTTGAATGTTCGGTAGGGAATTGCGTTAATAAAGTGGTGTGTGGATCTGAAATTTGTTACAACCGGTATAGAAATCAACTGCTGGGAAAACAAAATAGCCTTGTTTTAAGCGAAATTTTGTTATATCAGAATTAGTTACAAGGGGGGGGGGGGGGGGGACATTACATTAGCTAATTTGCATACAAGTACAAATATTTGCAAGTATTTGCGAGTTTATTAAAAATGGGATTTTGTTTCGAACAATCTTGTTACTGCTGGCACTTAATGTTCTATATGAATCGCCCTGTATATTTATATTATGTACTTTGTATCTCTATGTACGACGGGGGTTGAACTAGTAATATTTTTCCGAACATGTTTATTTAAACACTTGTTCTCGAACTCTTGTAAACGTGTCCATTTCAACCCGTAGTTGTTTTTACTTGAACATAATGGAAAATTTAGGCTGTACCGCAACCAAGTTCTGGATCAAATCAGTTGCCGATATTTACTGTATTGTAGGGGTGTGCGAGTACATTAATTTTAATTCGAGTCGAGTCGAGCCTAGTTCGAGTATTTGGTTAACACACTTACTTTGCAAGAGTCTTTTTTTTTATTTGTTAAGGTAATAACTAAGATGCTGCTTAACGGACTGTGAGGGTCAACATCTACGACTAGTTTTCTAGTTTTTAGGACATAACTTTAAAATGGTTTGAGCTAGTGGCTTTTAGTTTGCACCACTGGAAAGCTCTCGCCGAGACAATGAATTTGGCATATTTGAACGTTAAAATCGGTCAAAAATTGGCGAATTATTTTTACCGGATTCGCGTTTTCTGAGTATGGATGCAAGTGACGAGCCGAGTTCGAGTAAATGTTCCGTACTCGGCTCGGCTTGAATTTTTCGAGTATCGCACATCCCTACTAGACAAGCAGTTTACAGTATTTAAAGATATCGTAGAACATTTCAACCTACAGAGACTGAGATACCACGTTTCAATTATTTGACCACTTTACGATGGTCATTAAAATAAATGCAATTTTTGTGACTGGCAAACTTTTAAGAACTGGGTCAGACTTTCAGAATTGGGTTCATGAAAATGCAAAGCCTATTTCCGATCCTGTATTCTCTAAGAATAGATCTTAGGATAATTGAGTTATATTTTATCATTCCAATGTACATTGTGGCCTTAAAAAAAAATTGCAGAACATGAACTTTATATTACAAGTCTAGATTTATGTGCAAGTAGTGCCGCTTTTCTAAATCCAAAAACCAATTTCTGATTTATTTTTTAATGTGGGAAAAAATAGTAAAATGTTGATTGTGTTTAGTAATATGTAACGCATACAGCCTTTACTTTTGTAGGTGACATCTTTATACATGTTAGTACGTACACACGTACACTGGACAAAAGTTGAAAGTTTTGCTTAATCTTTTTATTTTTTTTTTATTTTTGATGCTGTGTTTACATGAACCAGCTAAATTCTGAACCTTGCCACACATTTGGAAGGAGTAAGAAGCCAGATAAACTTACTCAGGCAATAGGCCGAGCTCTGCCCTCCCTTTCTCCAGATAACGACTCCAGCGCCCAATTTTTGACTCAAAATTGGCTTTTGGACCTTAAAAAGTGCACGATTTTTTTTCTGTATCATTCTGTGTAGATGATTTCTATATCACTGCTGCCTATATCTCTAAATATGTACAGCAGTACTATGCTCAATTTGGTTAACACCACACCTTAAAACAGGGTTATTAATATAACTAATTTTACAACTGGAGCAAACTGAATACAATAAACACTCTTATCATGGTCATTGTGAATTGCTGCAGCAACAATTTTTAACTATTGAAGTTGGGAGAACTGCTGTTAAAAGAGGCTATTTAGAAAATTTCAAGTCTTTAAAACTAAATTCATTGAATTGGTTTGTGTGTATTTTAATAAAAGTATTTTTTTTGTTGGTTATTCCCATTGTTGGTTTTGTATTAACTTTATTTTCTCACTACTATACAATCTGAGCAATACATTTAAAATCAGCATACACCGAAGATGCGTTTATATGTTTTCAGCTAAAAAAAAATAGTTTGGCTCTTGGACATTTTTTTCGTGATGTGACACGATCATTTGTAATGGTCAACAAAGATTGAAGGGAGCTGCTTTAGTTCAAGTCTAGTTGTTGGGTTCGTTATGCAATCTTTGTGTATAACTTTTTTTTAATTTTGGAACTGTTCGAACAAATTATTAAGATGGTGTAATGGAACTTCAAACTTAGTAAATAAAAAAAACAACCACCACCTTACGATAAAGTTGGGGAAAATACAATGGCTTCATTCATATGCCTAAGAATCAAAAATTTTTTTTTACGGCCTAACATTTAAATGCCTACACTGGACAGAGACAAATTTGATTGCACATCATAAAATCGAAACGGGTGCTCACACACCATCTCAAGCACACTGTGCAGTTAGGTTCAACAGACAAAACTACGGTACATTTTTATCTCCACGAGTATAAAGGACACTCAAACTCGATGATAATGGCTATGTTGTTCAAAATCGCAGGTCTCGATCGTTTTTCATGAATGATAGATGGGTTTGTTTTAAAGTCAATGTGTGATGGATGTAGGAGGGACTTGTGCCTATAACAGATGGCAAGATATTTTAATTTGTAAAACACTCGTCTTATCAATGTTTAAGACAAAATGGGCACAGTCAAGCTACTAAACGTAGAGCTGCTGCCACAACAAATTTAATTTTGACATATTGTGTTCATCATATGGGAGTGGCACATTTTAGAGGGAACAGTATTCAGAATTTGTGTCTACATTTACTAACACTGCAAAAGGCCTTCTTCGGCTGGACAAAATTATGTGAGCGAGTAAAAGTCAAGACTTTGAACTAGGCTACACCCAGAGAACAGAGGTAAGAAATAGAGGAAATGGAATTTAAGTCAATACTGGGCATAATGATAACTTGCACAACAGGAATGCAATCGTGGCAAGGTAAAATACCTCACCATAATTTAACCCACAAAGTACACCGTAATGGTACGTTCACCCTTTCTTGCACCCGCTGCGTTAACCTGCATGCAGTATTTTATTGAATAGAATACAACCTTGTTAACTCAAATGAATTATTGGTTAGTTAAATTTGGTTGGCCCCATACAAAATTACCCTCATTAACTCAAAACTCCATAAAATAATTTATTGCTCGACACCATGCAATGTGTCGTACCGTAATGAATATTTGCAATTTTTTTTCTGATAATTATTGCTTGACACCATGCATTGTGTCGTATCCCAATAAACATTTGGAGTTTTTTTTTTCTAATTAACTAGTAGTATGTTTCTCATATTACACCAACGTGCACTTAGCAAACGTCGATTGCCGATCTGTACTCGGGAGTCCCAAAAGCCAACAGTCTGAAACGACGGCAGAATAGGATTTGTGACCAACCAATAATACAAAGCGCTAAGCCGTTATTTTGTCAAGTTTTAGAAATGCAGTAAAAAAAAAAATTACTTACACTCGACTCCAAACATTTCAAGTCGTGATTACGCTAAAAAACAATTTTGATTGATAAATAATTAAATATTAATTATTTAATTTAATTAATATATGACTATATATATATATAGTATGGTATAGTAATGGTATATATATATATATATATATATATATTTGACAAAATATATATACCATTTCGTGAAATAACTATTTTCTTTTGGTCCTATTAAACGGCTTGTTACTAGTCACAATACCCTTGTCAACAGCCAAAAAAAATAACTTTACTCACCGCATTACCGTCAACATGTCGTTTGGCTAGATTGTCCATTTTGAGCTTGTAAGAAAATGGGAAAATATTATTACTGCAAGTCCATATCCTCTAAATCGACCACATATGTATTCTGGATGTTTTCAACAAAATAGATGATTTTGGTTGCACTTTTACCGACGTCAGTAAATTACCATGTTACTGATCACAGTGTGCTACTGACATGAGTACTGCTTCCCTTACTGTTGGTAGTATATACACCTGCAAAAGCATGGCTCTGCGAGTTAACCACTCTTAGGTAAACTCCCCCTCGTTAAATATTAAACTACATTCCACACGCTACGAGGCATTCCAACTTTGCACGTGTTGACTGTTACCTAAGACTAGTACGGACTGCATTTTGGTAATGACACAGCCTGTAGAGATCATAATCGGTAAGTGGGTTGCAATGTACATACATACATACATACATACATACATTTGAGTTTCATCACTGCCAAACAGGAATGTGAAAACTACGAACGGCATCTCTTCAACTAAACTCTTGTTCAAATCCTATATTCCATTATAATTTGCCATCTCGTATAAGATAGCCGTAGATTGGAATGTCGCAAAAGGTCCATTTTACCCACACAGATTCTTCACTTACGAGCAAGACTGTACCAAACTCTTCCCTTTAGAACGAAACAAACCAAAGTAAAAGCCGAGTCTGAAAACTAGCAGAACACAAATTAACCTAACAATTAAAGGTTCAAACTCGCAACAGGGAAATCGTTCAATTTCGCTAATTTTCGACAGCTTTTGTTGGAGATAGATGACAACTTCTCCCAACTGTCTCCTGATGAAAAGAGTTGAGAATAGTTTCCATCTACCACCAACTAAAGCTGTTGAAAATGTGAAATTGACAGATTTCCGTGTTGTGAGATTGAGTTTTGCTTCCGTTGTGAATTTTTCGAATGGTTATGTAATTATGAAAGCAAGTTTCACAATGCAGTATTTACCCAGTTAGAAGAACGTGGTGCTTAGCCAAGTCCAGACAAAACGGTTATTTCAAGACAAAGGGAAAGTGTAATTCACGACAGATTTAACGTTTAACATTACATTATGTACTGCACGAGAACCTAGATTTTGCCGAACTAAGTAGGACTGAGGGTTATTTGTAATCAAATTCATGTGCCCAAGGCCGCTAAAAATTAAGTGGTTCTAAGGAGTGGAACTAAAAAAAAAATTTATACCTGGGCCCACGAGGTTTTTTTTTTTTTTTTTACAATTTACTCAATTTTTTTTGCCAAGCAAAGCATTCCTGTAGCTTATATTTTGTTGCAGGTTACAATCCGTGCGTTTTAATTCCACGTTCAACGTGTAAATGGTTTTTAGTTGTGACTTGCCTTGTCGTCCCTTAGATTCGTTTCGAAGCGAATATGTGAATGGATCACTGGGCTGATAATTGTCACTGGCTCCAGGGAATGTTTGCTAAAAGCGTAGATCATGGCATTAAAAAATTTGTGATGCGCTGAGAAAAAAAACCTATGCGTGCTCTCCCGAGAACCGATTTTAATCAATTTTAGTGGCCTGACAAAGTTGAGTTTTTGTGAGCAAGCAAACTGTGCAAATGGATTACATGATTTTAGATGGAAATACTTCCAGAAAAGACGATACACAAAACTAGATTACCATCTGAAAACTGTCCAAGTTGGGAACTTCCGGAGAATGGGTATTCAGAGCCAGATAATCTGCAAGATTTTCCAAATCCGATCTGGATCCTACCCAAATCCAAAAAAAAAAACCCTTCCGTTTCAGTCTTTTGTATTTTATACAGATAGAATTTTTTGTCTTCAGTTTGTCCATTAATTTTTCCCCTTAACTTCAAAACAGTTTACGCTAGCCAACTGTCATTTGCCAACATACCATTTGAAGTGTTTTTTCACCAGCTTTCCACTACACTTAATAGTATTGGAAAGCTGGCAAGAACGCTTCAAATGGTATATTAGAAAATGTCCAAACTAGCCACGTTGTCGGGGAGTGAGGCAATTACAAATTTTGATGAATCCGAATCGATTCCCAAAGATCCGATTCTGATTTGGTCAATTTTAGTGTTCGATTAATCAAGGTTCTACTGTAAATGCGTGTTGTGAAAAATAACTTTACATAAATAAAATCAAAAATGAGTTTAATATTAACGCTAATAAGATAATGCTGTGCAAAATAGGCTCCTAAAACTGGGTAAATATGACAAAACTAGTCATGTCACTACGGGTTTTGAAAAACTTTTGAGAATATCTGAACTCTCATCTTGGTGTTAGAACAACTGAAAGATGGCTAAATATAACTTGTGTATTGAAAGAAAATTTGTTGATGAGAATTGTAGTTTAATATTGAAACAAATATATTTTCATGATAAAATGCCAAACATCACAACAGAATAAACTCCCTCAGTTTCGGCTACGACGAGTTTGGCGCAGCCTTACTTGCAACCATTCATTATGCATAGTCCAAGGTGTGAACCAATAGGCGTCACACACTGGTAAATGAAATAGCATGTAATGCTTACGTCCTGATTAATTAGCAGAATTTAATCTAATGAACGCAGTTATGGTAGGCTTCTTAAAACAACTGTAAAGTCAAGTCTTTGGCAGCAATGTCATAGGGACTAAAATTTGATACCCCTTGAACGCGACAAGTTCTACTAACTGTGGCCAAGATCACAAAACCAAAAAGAAACAAATGCTACATTTGATATTAATTCATCAATTTCATTATGTAGCGTCTCTATAGCAACAAGCACAAAGCCGGACTGGCTTCTGCAAGATAAAAAGCAAAAACTATTGCTCATATGGGGCTCCATTGCACTACATGTTCGGTACCCACATTTAGGCCTATCAATGGCAGTTGATCACTTAAAATCAAGCTGTTCTCACGCATAGCAGCTGCTCTCATCCATATAAAATCAAAACAAGGCACTGTGCTTTAAATATTATTTGGTGACAGCTGTTCAACTTTTCTGCATCTACGATTTCTAAGGCTGTACCGAACCAACAATTTTTAACCAAACCGAACAAACCTTAAACGAGCCGAACATTTCCAAACAGAACAACCTGCATGATTTCTACGGCACACAATATCAACTAAGGCCGTACCGAATAATTTTTCAGCCGAACCGAATCAAAACTAAGGCCGTACCGAATAATTTTTCAGCCGAACCGAATCAACCTTGAATGAGCTGAACACCGAACAAAAATGTACCAAAGCAATCAACCTTTAAAATAAAATTTAAAAGAACTCGGTTTACAAAGATTCACACATTTATCAAACTACAAGTTTCTTAACAAATGCAGGTATTTTCACATGGGACTTGAAAGTGCACAGACGTAGACACTCTTTTTGAACAAAGAAATTGTCTGTACCTTTAAATTTTCCTTCGTAACTTCTAAACGATTCGAGCTACAACTTGTACATTGGACCGACAAAATGCTGGTGGTAAAACCTTCAACATGGTGTATTCAAACATCAAATCCATCAATTATTAGTGGAAATACGTTCGGTTTGGCATTTTGCTTTTGAAAGGCCAAATATCGAACCCCCCCCCCCCCATGATCGGTTCGTTTTGTTCGGTAAAGCCTTAATGTCAACATACAAAACTGTGTTAAAGTACCCGTGTTAAGAAAACTATTTCAAAAATCAATTGGATACCTACATTTTCAAGCTAATAGGGGTTTCCAAATTGTCATATTACAAATACAAGTCCACAGTTAAAACTGAGAATTTCGGTCCATTGGAATACTTCCGACTAAATAGGTACGTCCCCTGTAGCGTTCTCTGCAGTATTAGCGTATGTTCAGTTCAGGATGGAAGCATTACACCATTAACAAAACTTTTTTAAACTGACACAACAAAACACAATCAATGAACCATTTTGCTACCCTTCTTTCGGATGCCTAAAGATTTGTACTTTGAACTGGCAGTGAGAATTAAAATGGAGATGGTTTCGTAGTTGGGAAGGAAGGAAGGTGTCATGCACAACAGTGGTGATTCAAGGCAGTGATGTAAGCTTGTATTTAACATGGCATTCAACTACACATTATGGCGGTTTTTAATTCTTGTCTCAGCATTGTAACGTGCAATGGACGTTCAGATCAAACTATGGACATTTTTTAAAATTCCGTTCCAATTGGATTATCACTAAGGAAGTTGTTAAATTCCGTTTGAATTTTAATTCGGCATTTCTGCCCCATTTTCCTTCAGATATAGTTGGTGGCCAGCCAAATTGGTTCGAGGAGGCCAAATTGGTTTGAAAATTTGAATTTTTAAATTTACTTAGTAGGCAGGGGTCGAATTTTCCAATTTCAAACTAAGTGCAAATTAAATTAGTACCTCTAGATTTCTGCGCAAGTTGCCTTGGGAGTGCAATAACTAATATTAATGTAACCTACGTAGTTACGACTACTGACCACCTAATTTTACTTTGTAACCGAAAGGATCCGACAAATACAATGAAGCAATCGTATCTACAAAATAAGGCCGTGAAAAGAAATATGTTTGGTTCTCGGGCATATTTTTATTTCAAAAGGAACCAGGCCACCAGGCTTTTTATTTTATTGGAAGTAACTCGAGTCTGAATTTAATTTCCGAAGACACTTGAATTTTAATTTTACAGAGCTGCAAGTGGGTAGCTTCACATTATAGTACAATTATTGAATGCCAAGTTGGGCTAAAATAGTCCTTACTATTCAGTAACTGAATTGGTTTTCCTTGTACGGTAATAAATTTAGCTTGTGCTAGCAAACAAAAAGCGATGACAAGGGGGAAATTTGACCACCAGACAGGGCCTGAGAACCAACTAATATTTTTTCCGTGGCCTGAAAGTTTCAAATACCAACAGTTTGTTGTGTTCTAGTTTTAGTTAAAAGAAAAATTCATCACAAATTACTGATGCGTCAGCTACATGGTTTCGAAGATGTCTTTAATTACAAAAGATAAAAGTTTTCCTAATTTTCCTTAATAATTTTTGAAGGAAACTAACTATAAATTGGAGTTTGGGCCATTGGAAAGATGGTGAAAATCCCTTTAAAATGATGTATTAAAACTAACAAATTTGTTGAAGGAAACTCAAAGTAGTGATAGGTTTGTTTTCGAAGAAAATTAGCCAGTTGCAAATCCAAACCAAGTCAGTATAAATTCCACCAAAATTCAGCTGACGCAGTACAGATAATAGAAAGCAGTGTGATTTTGGCACCACATGTTTTACAGGTTTGCTTTTAAAACTGAGGCGTTAATTTAACCATGTCCCACTTTGAAACCCAGTTGTCTGGTAAGGTGCAAGCATCCCTGTAACAAGAGTTCCAGCAGCTTCTAGGGAGACAAGTAGGAAATAAGGAATTTTTTTTCTCTTAGTAAAACCTGCCTAAAAATAAAAAATTTTTAATGAATCACAGTTGAAAATAAGGATCAAGTCGGAACTCGGACCCCTGCTCTATTAATGGAAGAGCTTCTCTAATGCCACATCACTTACTTTTCCCGTGTTTAACTCAACCAGCCTGTTTCCCCCATGAAATCTAATTATTAGATTATGGCAATTACAGCCTTCCGAAAACCATCATCCAACTATCCCCAAATAGAGTTAAGCAAGGCGGTTGCGTGGAAGGAATATTCTGATCAAGCTGCTAAAACAGCACAAAACGAAGTCTATCTTAGGCGGCTTAAAAGTTATGAAAACCTAAACGTCTGAGTGCAATTTTACACACCAGCATCTGTAATACAAATTTATCCCCCGTGCATTCGAACAATTCGACCCCTGGTAATAAAGGAAGAAAGGAAAGAAAAGCAAGTTAAACACTTGATACGTTTACTACAAAAATTTACATATTATATACCATTACACACTTTCTAATATACATTCCATTCCGTTCATCAAAGTTCACTTAAAAAAAAACAACCAACCTAGTGTGCCAACCTACACTTCCCAACTATTCTGTTTGTATTTTTTTTTATCGCTTCAATTCTTTTAACGGACCCAAGTCCCGAATTGATGTCAGCGAGAAGTTTATGCAGATGCAAACACCAAGTCAAATACAAGCATAAATGTATCAACAAGGGAAAAAACATCCTGTTGCCAAAGTAGTTTTAACAAAAATTAAATAATCATACTGTAAATAAAACAAAAAACAAAACAACAAGAGTATTATTATTATAATTATTAATTTTAGCTTGTATATCTCCAACACTTACAGTAGCTAGCAACAAATTTGAAGCTCCAACGTGACCGCTGGCAAAATTGTAAAAAACAGTGATTAGATTTTTTATGTTTTAAATCGGCAGTGTTTGAAACACTAATCATCAAATTTCAAATAGTTTCTTTGACGACCTGTAACATTGCAGAGAGCTAATCGAAACCCGATAAAATATTCTACAAAATATTAAACCTTTAAAAAGTTTAAATCGGCAACATTTCAACACAGTAGCTTGTCGTCCCTATGGTACACAAATGCCTACCAATGTCATGTTACCATTTAAGTTACATTTTTTTGGGTTTGTTTGTTTTCAACAATACACAATTTATTTCTTAGGTTAAAAATCTAGAATTACCATACTTCACATGAAATGGGCCTCCCTTTTTGGGGCCCTACTTGACGCCACAGATTAGCAATCTTTGCTAAATTAACGACAACACAAAGGACGTTGATTGCTCTGGACGCTGTAATATTACAGGTCAGCGCCGAACGCTATCCTCCAGCCTTCATCATTAGTAACATACTAACAAGCCCTCACTTAAGATACAGGATGTCAATCCCTTGCTAGACCAAGATCTGGGAATAAGTCTTAAATGATGCCATGCAAAGTGCTTCACCGACACACCCAGGCAGGCAAGCAAGCGCGCCAACATCACACCTCTCATTGACTCATGCAGCTACCCGACTAGGGGAGGCGGGGCCATGTCACACTCGGTTCTCGTAGTTGTCACGGCAGTTCCTGTAGAATCAGGGGATCATGACGACGACAACGGACAAGTCTCGCAAGTTGAGGGGTCGACTCCATTCAACGTTTGCTGTTTTTTTTGTTTACAGCTTGGCTTCCACGACTTCCGCGATTGTTGGTCCTTTCGGCCGGCCGAACAGCAGTGACTTGACTGTTATCATGACGAAGTGGTGGTCGATGTGGCGGAATTGTTATGATTATTGTGATTATTGTGGTCATCGTGATAGGAGTTGCCATTCAAGACAAAAGAGGTGCCAAGGCCGTACAGGTGACCGCAGTACTTGGCATCATCAATGTTGTCCTCAAAGAACATCTAAAAAAAAATATAAACGACCAAAGCATTAACAACTCTGTCCACAACATACAGGCATCAAAAACATGCATCGGATATAATCCCTGCCCATCCATGTTGATTACTAGTAGATACCCCCCTCCCCAAACCAAAAATAAAACACACTTTCCAGCCCTCTCACCCA
The DNA here is from genome assembly GCA_023313725.1 of Lithobius niger. Lineage (NCBI taxonomy): Eukaryota > Metazoa > Arthropoda > Chilopoda > Lithobiomorpha > Lithobiidae > Lithobius > Lithobius niger. The sequence continues at coordinate 20,503 of JAHWFP010166219.1, forward strand.
TGATTACTACAAAGAGGCTCACACAGTGGCTGGAACCTCCAACAAGGTAAAAAAGGGGGCCATCCCATTACAACTTCGACGACTGGAGCAATAGCAAGACTGGTCTCCTCCCCATTCCCTCAGCCGCCACCGTTAGCCGCCACGCCGCATTTGTTTGAGTCAGCCGAACAGCCGCTTAATATTGTTCGGCCACCGCCGGGCCTAGCCGCCAAAAAAAAAATATGGCTAAAGCCGCAAATTTTCAAGCTGCAATACATTAAAACAACACAAAACAATCATAAAATGACTTGCAACTTGTCTCTAATAGCAAACTGCTCGACTGTCTTATCTTTCATGTAGTTTTTAAAACCAGTTGTCTTGCCAGCAACTTAATGAGCGCCATGTACTGTATTGGTATGGTCCTCGACCTCAGCATGTATGGTTACTTTCGGTTTTGCTTTAAGGTTCAAGTAATTATGTCGGCATGCGGTGTGGCTTGGATTTTACTTAAATGCTATAATTTGAGGGAAGAATTTTTTTTTCTACCTCAGATTTCTCCTTTTTTTTCATTTTATGATCACCTAGAAATGCATTATGTCCCTCCCCCCACAAAAAAAAAAATAAAGATGAGGAGCAATTTCATCATTTGTTCTCATGTTCAGCGAGTTTCACCTTTGCTCGGTCGATTTTGCCGAAAATTAGCCGCCCGAATTTGTAGTTGGCCGGTGGTAGTTAGAAAATTGGTGGCTAGCCGCAATTTAACCAAAATTTCTGTTAAGCCAGCTGGAAATGACAAAATAATGTGGCTGAGGGGTATACTCCCCCTATTCCAACAACACGAGTCTGGACTTATCTACCCAACTATGGTGATGAGGAGAGCAGGCGAACTGACGAGAGGGGTAATAAAACCAGTACGGAAAAAACAGGGCAGCGTGCAGTTCTGTGAATGTTCACGATGTTTGCTGAAAAATGTTCTACCACAACAAAAAAATATTTACTACGCAATTAAGCGTGAAAAGAAATAAGTTTCCCGGGCATTTTATTCCAAAAGTAATCAGGCCACCAGGCATTTTATTTTTAATACTCGAGTCTGCTTTTAACTGCCCAAAACTCTTGGACTTTAATTTCACTGAGCTGCAATTGGTTAGCTTAACAGAGTACAATTACTGAATACCAAGTTAAGTATTACTTATTTTCAGCTAATTGAATTGCTTTTCCTATAAAGTACTAGCAAATAACAAGCAATGACAAGGAGCAAATTTGACAACCAGTCAGGGCCTGAGAACCGACTCATCTTTTTTTCGTGACCCAAGTTTGTGCAAATTTGTGCAGCGAAAACGCAAACACACTCGATAGCTGAAGTGTTGTAGGATCGCATTCTTATATGCATCCCAGTTAATCCAGATCACTACCAACCAATCAGCCAATCACAATCGTGGCCTCAAGATAATGGGATACCACCCTAATAGCCAAAATGACATTTACTGAGGCCAACCAAAGTTTAGGGAAAAAAATTTTCTCTGGTGTCCAAACTGGAAAAGTTAGGGTCATTTAGTATATCATTATTCATTAAGGACGGACCTTTGGGAGTTCAGCCACACGATGGTGCAAGTCGCTATACTTGGGACACCCTACCACCCATCCTCCAGGCTGTTGAGGGTGACACTGCAGCTCTCCAACAATGTGCGACTGGCCATAGCCTCAGTCTATGCATATTACAAATAGAAAAGACGTGGCTACCTATGAAAAATTACTTATAGTCCTCTGTGAAACTGATGCGTTTCCCCCGATAGCAAACACCAAAGGTTCACGTTGTTTCCATTGACGGGGTCGATCCGGTAGGGGTCATCTTGATCGAGGTGGAATTCACGCATCAATCGATTTCCGAGTGGGGATCAAACTTGAATTTCTATGACTTATACTGATACTCACAGTTCGATCACGCAAACCAAAAGTCAAAGATCTTCAAAGGTATTCCCCTCGAAACTTGCGAATTTTCGACAACCCTTACTGGTTGTGAGTGTGGGTGCCGGTGGCTTAACTGCCTGACGATGACAACCAGTAAAGGTTGTCGAAAATTCCCAAGTTTCGAGGGAAAAACCTTTGAAGATCTTTGACTTTTGGTTTTGCGTGATCGAACTGTGAGTATACGTCATGAACTTGAACCAAAGTAGAAATGCTGAGTCGACCGATTTTTCAGTATTCAAACCTATCATTGAATTTCTATTATCTCACAATCACTAGGTATGCTGCCTTGCGAAACTGAGAGCTGCCTTAGAGCTAGAGCTAGCTTGCTGCCTAGAGTTAAAGCTGCCTTGCGAAACTGACGTCCCTTTAGCCACTCGTTTTGTCCAGTAAGCCTGTCTTTGTTCCGTGGATTTCGTCCTCCTTACTTTGCAGTCACAGTTTTCCACGCACGTTTGTATCTTGAAATCGCATAGCTGGTAACGCCAGTATACAGCATACCGGATGGCGATTTCCTGGGGTCACACCATGGCCATATCATCACACGGCATTCCCTAAAGCACAAGATGACTGCAGCACCAACAAATGCATGTTACACGCCCATTCGGCAAATAGCGAATTTGCTGAGCGGGGCATCCCAGAGTTTGGACAGAGTGGTAAGCTTTTTCAGAAACCAGTAAAAACTAGCAAATTATCATTGAAGTCCGCGGTGTGCATGGGGGCTTATTTTTTTCTGCTTGGTGCCATGCTGTCAAATCGTCTGATAACGCAACACAGCTACATGGACCACACATTTTTTAAGAATTGGCTCAACAAGTACGTATAGTCTGTATTTTATGCCGATACAAATCTTACCTCCCGCATTTTGAAGAAAGCTGCTCCCGTTAACAGGCTGTCACTGCCTGCCTGGTGCTGTGGACCTATCCTCTCCAGCTGTTAACAAGGTAAAGAAAAAATTATTACTTTTCAAATTTTTGTACAAGTCCAGAATTCGTCAATGAAAATTCAAGGCCCACCAACGAATAATAATAAAATTAAATAATTATTCAATTAAATGTTTTGGCCGGAGAACGTTCACGTAATCAACAGGGGGGGGGGGGGGTAAGTTAGATATGACGTAATACTGAGGGTAGTAGAGCAAATGACGACGAGGGGAGGAGGGTTAGAATGGCCAAATTTCTTGATGACGTAATACTTGAATGTTCGACGGGATTGCGTTCGCAAATTCAACCCAGCATGAACCAAGGATGAGAAACACTAGCTGTCCAATACCTGCAATTACTTTTAGCTATTATACACGACGTGTATTATTTGTATTATTTTTTTTTTAAGTTGTGGTTGCAATCAGCAGTGTACCTTGCATACATACACACTACAGCATGAGCAGCTAAGAGCAGTGTATAATAAACGAACATCATTTTGTTTCATTGCGTAAGCAATCACGTTCATACTAAAGTCAGACAAAATGCACAAACACATTTAAGTGGAAAGCTGAAGGGCTTCATTACTTTATTTTGCCTACCTCAACCTCCTGTAGTTTCCAGCTAAAAACTTAATAGCATAATATACTAAACACGTCTACGAACTCCCCCAAAAGATTCTAATACAAAAATAAAAACTGTTCTTGGCGAAAATAACAAGCAACAGCTTGATAAAAATGCACACAAGGACTCTTTATTTATGGGGGGGGGGGGACACGAAATTTTTGTATTCTCTCGAGGGAGGGTCATAAATTTTTCAGGTCCCTCCAAGAGAGGGGGGAATAAAAAGCACACTGACCAACTGTAAGAAAAAGTCATTTTTGGACCTCAAAGGGTACTTTCAGCAGTCTAAATTTCTAAAAATACCTCAGCTTCTGGGTGGCAAGCCACCCCCCATGATGCGAGTGCTAACAAGGTACTGACACTATCAGTACCATTGCTGCAAGTATAGATTTTACAAATAACTTTGTAGAAAAGCCTTCGCACCTGTTTCTTGGCTTCTGTCTTTCAGATGATGACTATGTTATGGATGTTGTCACACAAGCAAACTGTGCACATCATACTTTGTATGATTCTTGCTAAGAGATGGGTGTCAAGGAACACTTTATAGAGCATTTCTAACCCAACATGTCTTTTCGTTAAAAACGAGACACGTTTCCATACAATTAATGGTAACTCGGTGCTGAGTGCTACTTACTTAATTTGGCTACAGAACTAATCTTGGCTACGGCAACCA
>JAHWFP010166266.1:0-10393 GCA_023313725.1 Lithobius niger
GTAGAAAAAATACGGTTTTACCTTAAACACAAATGTCGGTGACTGGGACTGGATATAGGGACGTCCTCGCGTACGTGAGACTTTCGCAGACAGGAAGTTTGAGTTCAGGAATTTACGTCATAATTCACAAATAACATTTTCAAATAAATTTTTTTTTAATCTCAAATAACTAGATATGTTGGCTCGACGTCACACCTTAGCATTAAAACACATATCTATGAATTAGACTGGGTTATCCCGTAATAATTACTCGTCTGCTCGAAACGGAACAGTCCAAAGATCAAGGGGCAGCAAAATCGAACTCGAGCTAGCGCGCTCGTTCAATTTCGCTACCCCTCGATCTTTGGACTGTTCCGTTTCTCGCAGATGAGCAATTATTTCGGGATGACCCGGTCTACTTCACGGATATCTATTACTTAGTCGTACACCCGCCCAATTTAATCACCAAGTGACTAATGGCCGATAGATTTCTGCAAGTATAATACAAATACATACAAAAGCTTATCTACAATGCTCTATGAAATCACCATCTTCATCCAAGAAAAAAAATTAAGAAAACTCCCCTAATTGTTGCAAATGTACACTCGGGAAGCAAGAAATAACGTAAAATGCTTCAATGTAAAATGCTCGTAGACTTAGCTGGAGGGAGTTTACAGCACTCTACCAGATCCCTTAAGTGGGCTTAGCATATCCTTCCAAAAGTACTTTTCTCGCTGTGTGACCCTACTCAACAGTATGTGTCAAAACTAGTTGGCAAAATGGAGGAGAGGTGAGGGTTGATTTTGCATGTAGCCTATGTACAAATTTTTGTTGAAAAAACGAACCAACATACTTTAAGTATTTGAAAAATTCCAACTCACAAAATCGCGCTCAAATTCAAAAACAAAAACAAATACTACCAATTTTTGACATGCTGCAATGAAACTAAAGAGCGATGCATGTCGGACAATCTAAATAATGTAGATAAGCTGCTTTTGGTGGCCTGATTAAGACAGGACTATTTTTCCCCATCTTTAGTAATTACAGCTTGGGAAAATTCGTAAATCAGTGGTATTTGTTTGATTTTTAATTTGAGTGTGATGTGAGTTGGATAAAAAGTTTTGATTTGCACCAAGATTTACAATACAGAATTTCCATTTTTTTTTTAATATTGTTTCCTAATTTCAAACTAAAGTCAACTGTTTGAAAAATTTTAACTTGGAAGGAAAAAAGCCCTTGGCTTAGCCTATGTTTTTTTTTATTAAGAAAGTGCAACTTTCTCACAACTTAAAGTAAAACTAAACCCTCCCATCTTAAATTTCGGTACCGTTAATTAAGACACTTAAAAACATGTGAGAGGTACGGAAACCACTCAGGCTTGATAGTTATTACGTAGTAATGTATGTAAATCTTCAGTCTAGCAGACGAATTCTTCATTCGTGCAGTCAACACAGCCAAGTCTCGTTCGTGTGACGTCACACTTCATCACCCGTTGGCGCATGCGCCCAACAAGCTCAGGCTCTCACATTCCTCACCACTACTGCTAGCGAAGAACAACAGCACAGATTCTTTTCAAATGAAGCTCGCGCCCCCTAATGTGCTTCTCCCTCCCCACGAGCAACAAGTGGACACTGTCCAATCGCTTATCTGCCTAGCATTTCGCGTTGAGTGGATTACCGCCTAGCTGAACGAACTTTCACGAGTTTTTGTAGCGGTAACATTTACGGTAGCTACTTTCTTGAATACTTTAATTGAATAAATCACGCAGAGAGTGAGTTTTGGTTCGCGCTGCTATGGTCAGAGCGGTCCGGTCTCGCAGCCGCCATGTTAGAAGCACAAGCCGGCGCGCATTTGCTAGTATGCTACGATGACGTCATTCCTCCAAGGTCCGAGGTGATGAAGTGTGACGTCAGTAGCACGCGAGGAAATCGCGTTCGTTGTCTCGCGCCATGGAAACATCAAACTTAGATTCTAAATTAACTATTGCTTAATTAATACGAATGTTGGAAACTTCGCGCAACTTGCATCTTGTTTTTTTCGTACTTAACTAACAACAGTAAAATTTAAGATGGAAGGGTTTACTTTTCCTTTAAGCAACAAGTAAACGGTTGTTTGTGAGTTACGGCTCGTATTTTTTTATGTCATAATCGTTTGTCTCCCCAGGCTGTAAAAGTTAATAAAAAATGTCTAAAATATAAATATGAGAATGAATGTAAATTCTAAAACAGGAAATAAGCGAAAAACTGAAAATTCTAAAAATATCGGAATCTTGATATCTGTCAAATATATCTGTTATGCTCCGTTTTTCTAATGGCTTCGAATATTCAAAGTAAGTGTTCGAACGTATTCAAAATAAAAGGTACAGCACTTGTGCCAAAAAACCATGCTGGTCGGAAATTTTCTAATGACACAAACATGGGGTTGGGGAGAGCATCCTCTTAAGACGGCATAAAAAGTTCTTGGAGAAAGTAGCCTAAACGGAAGACTTGAATTATGGGTAAAAAATAACAAGGTCACTGGGTCATTTTTGCAAATTAAGTTATACCTGAAAGTAGAGATGGATCGGTTTTGAGAATGAACAGCGGTTTCGTTTTTAATAAAAACTGCTGTTACCTTAAGAAATAATCGTTTCGTCAGCTTTGGAAGACTTGTGTGAGCGAGTGTGTCGATGTCAGCCGGGCTTGCTCGTACTGCATTCATGGCCTGCACTTGAAGCAACAAGATGACTGCACCTCATTTGGTCTTGAGTTATGCCTAGTTTCTACATTCAGCTAAGAAAATGGCTGGACGTGCGAACAGTTTATCAGTCAACGAAATGAAGGCGAAATTACATCAAAACGAAGGCAATTTGGAATTTTTTCCGTAAGCTCACGAATCTTAATCCGAGTGGAAAACCTGTAAATTTCAACCATACATAGATTGAAAGTTAACTAGATATACCATCTTAACTCTTCCAAACCTACATGGGCCCCAGCTGTAGTTGCTAACATCTCTGCTAATGCTTTGCCTTCCTGTTGCTTTGAAAGAGTAGGTTTGGAAGAGTAAGATGGTACATCTAGTTAACTTTCTAACCAACTGAAGATGGGCAGTGGGAATACAACCAACTAGTAACAGCCTATTAACTCGAAGCATGGTAATTAAAAAGACAAAACCAGTTGATTCGTCGGACATAGTGTGTGCTGCTTCTTCGCCCTCGGCACGGACTCTGCGGCTCCCGTCTTTGGACGAACTCCGGGCCTCCCTTATATTTTACTTCTCGCACTTTCTTCTTCCCGCAAGTTGCGCCATCCTCGAACTCCGAACTCCGGGCAGCCACCAGGCCTACCCTTCAACTCTCTGTTCCGCCTCGGACAACGGTATCCTCCTGCCGATTCCGGGACTCCTCACTGGCTTCTCTTCCTAAAGCAACATTGTGCAACGAACCCTATGGCGAGTTCCCTGGACTGTCCATTACTGTTCCGTTGAACATTCCTCCTGTTGTGTACTTCGGCATACGTGAACTCCGAACTCCTTTAAGCCATTCTGCTACATCTCCTGACCGGCCTCCAACGTCTTCAGCATCACCTTGGATTACTGCTCTTACAGGTATCGGGAATTTTGTCATGTTTGCATGCCTATCTTTTTCCTTGCCTGGACCTGAACACGGTCACCATCCCCTCCTTTTCGGGGATTTTGCCGGCCTCTAACTACTCGTCATGCCTACTCCAATCGATTCACAGGGTTCTTGCACTCTGGGGCAGCCTGCAGCACCTTTGGCACCCGCCTCCGAGGAACGAAGTCTGCTACTAAATTGTAGGTAATGGATGTGTTCATGGCACATGAAGTCCAAAATAGCAGGGTAGGGCCTGGTTGATTTTGGTTTCTATTGCCCTTATGAAAACGTACATTACCTTGGCCCGCCCGGCCTCCCATCTTGGTCGCCAAAGTAGACCCTGAGTGGAAGAAAGAATGATGCCCAATGCTGTGGCGGCTTCTTGTATAGAGGTCCACGCTCCTGCGCACTGGAAACGGGGCTGCGAGCGCTGCAGTGAAGCCAACTTCATCTCTAGGAGATTGAGCCCTTCAAAGGAATGTACTGCTAGCTTGTAAATTATAGGTAATGTATATTTTCATAAGGGCAATAGAAACAAAAATCAACCAGGCCCTACTCTGGTATTTTGGACTTTCTATTCCCTAAAACGAAAATGAACAGTACCTGTGCCCACACAACCTTCCCTCTCGAGTCACCACAGTAATATTACCAATGTATGTTTATGCAGTAAGGCTGTACCAGTCAGCAGTTTTGCTTCCAATGCGATCTTGATCCGAACACTGAAATGCACTCGACACAGGAAAGGAGGTAGTTTCTTCAAGGCAAAGCCAACGGGTAGACATCGTGTATCGTGCCATTTCTGGCAAGGTTAGAAAATGAACACCTCTTAAAGTTTGATTTGAAAAATAAGAATCTTGTGAATTTGAATTTGAATTTGAAAGAAAATTCGACAGAAAGCCTGCTGGCTTATGGCGTCGAGTATCCCCTACTACCAATTTTTGTACTCGTAGGGCGGTATAAAGGAGGGCAACACAATATCAAGACGTTTTTTGAAGGTGATCACGGAAGGGGCTTTCACAACCTCCGCCGGTAGCTTATTCCACAGATTGCACACTCTGAAAGCAAATGACTCTTGTCGTAATGATGTCCGGAAGCGTTGTTTCACAACCTTAGCTCCGTGGTTTCTAGTTCTAAGATCATCAGTGACAAAAAAGGCAAGATTTTTCAAGTGGATTATTAGAGTTAATAGTCTTATAAGCAAAGATAAGGTCTCCGCGAGAACGTCGATAAGCCATTGTGGGAAGTCTGAGTCGTCGTAAACGTTCACTGTACGGCAGATTGGATAAACCAATGACCCGCTTTGTAGCACGTCTCTGGAGTCTTTCCACTTTGTCCTTGTCGCGTTCAAGTCTGATCCACCAAGCTTGGTTTGCATATTCGATGATGCTTCTAACAAGACTACAATACAGTTTAAGGAAGATCTTTGGTTGAAGCTCATCAAATGTATTTCGGACTGCTGCTAGCACAGCATAGGCCTTGGCTACAACAGATTGGACATGTGTAGAGAAGGAAAGATCACCATCGAGAATGACGCCAAGATCTTTCTGTGAAGCCTTGTCTTGTAGTAGTTTATGAGACCCAAGGTCGTAGATAGTGTGAAGACGTTGGTTGCCAGACCTAAGGATACAACACTTATTTTCGTTAAGGTTCATGTTCATGTCCTCCACCCAGTTAGTAACATGATGAATGTTGTCTTGGAGGATAGCAGCAGTTTCAGGTGTGTTGGAAGGTGCAAAGAGTTTAGTGTCGTCCATAAAGATGCCGTGGTCGACTGAAATCTTTGAGGAAAGGGATTTGATGAACATGACAAACAACAGTGGACCTAACACACTTCCCTGCGGAATCCCGCTACGTACAGGTAAAGGCTCTGACAGAGCTCCCTCGACTGAACATCGCTGATGTCTACCTGACAGAAAGTCACCGATCCAGGCGAGAAGTGTTCCCTGTATGCCTTCGTCAGCCAGGCAGTCGATTAGCTTGTTGTGAGGAATCGTGTCGTATGCCTTTGCGAGATCAAAAAATATAGTGTCGACTTGGAGGCCTTCGTCAATCCACAGTGTCACTTTGTCCAGGTAATGTATTAAGTTGTGGGTTGTCGACCTCCCGGGAATCCCCCCGAATTGATTAGGGTGAAGTTTATTGTTTTCAGCGAGGAAGTTTAGAATTTGTTTGTGGATTATTTTTTTCGAGAATTTTGCCTGGAATGCTCGTAAGGCTAATTGGCCTATAGTTGGATGGATTAGTCTTGGATCCTCCTTTATGGATAGGTGTAACGTGAGCAGTCTTCCATTGAGTAGGTACTTTGCCCAAACAAATTGACTTCTGGAAAAGTGCTGTTAATGGCGAACAGAGTGCGGAGGCTGACTCTTTCAGAATAACTGGGTGGAGACCATCTGGACCTGGAGCAGATCTACTGTTGACATTGAGCAGGATGTGTTTCACTTCATTTTCTGCAACTTCAATATCATCGATTACAGAGGTGTGGATAATCGATCTTTTCGGTAATTCAATTGGTGGATTTGTTTTGAAAACCGACCCAAAGTAAGTGTTAAGGACAGATACTTTAGCGGTTGGTTTAGTGACAAGACTGCCGTGCTCGTCTTCCAGACTTACAATCGGGGAATGTGTTATTTTATTACGATTGACGTATCCCAAAATCGTTTTGGGATGGAAGAAGCGCAGTTGGCGATCTCTTCTTCATACTTACGCCTTGCATGACGCAGGCTGGAGATGCATGTGTTGCGGCTGGCTTTGTAGGTCTCGTAGTCGTGGGGGCTTTTAGACTGGGTGTAGATGTCCCAGTTCCTTCTTTTTGTCCTAATTGCTGTGCGGCAATCATGATTAAGCCACGGTAGCTTAGACTTGTGATGTTGACTGAACTGGTTTGAAGCCTGGAAGCGAAAACCTGCAGCTTCTCTTGCAGACTGCCTTGTGTGAACGATGGAGTATGAAGTGGAGTGTTCAACATGGGTAGTTATGTAGGTTTATTTTATTTATTTGTCAGCTTATTTTGTAATTGCGAAAGGTGCTTGCTGTAGTGGATATGAAATATTTCTTACAACCAGACAATGTTAGCTAAAAATCCAAATATCATACTGTAGGTAACAAGATTGTTAACAAGCCAGAACTTGCTTGCTGGCTGTTTTTTTTACGTTGTGGTTCACCGTTTTTATATTTGGCATAGCGTAGGGGACAACTTCGTCAGCCAGCATGTATTATGTGGGAAGAACTTTAAAACCAACAAACGCCAAAAAAAGTAAGGAAAGCTACTTCTGGTATTAGCCTAAACGAATAGGTTCATAAACCGTATGCGGGACACAAATTTTCCAGCAACGTTTAAAATCGATAATCGGCATTTACAGCTTTATGTTGGTTTCGCCCTATTTTTTTTTCTTTGCTTTCGTCCATTTGTATATTTTGCAGAGTAAAGCAATGGATGAAAGTGGACGAAAGCTATACAAATAAAGAACTAAAACTCAATGTAAAAAAACTGATACCGGTATTAACGGTAAAGCGTCCATTGTAGACGTCGTTTTTGCGTTTTGTTGGCGCTGTTAGAAATAAAAATTTCTCGTTTTGTTTTTAAAATGTCCATTCTAATGTTAAGTAAAGATTGTGCGATCACTTATTATAAAATTTTTCATTAGTTTTGCCCAATACGTATGTTAATTGAAGAAACAAACCTCTTCGTTAGCTTCGCAAAAGTTGGCTAGAGCAAGCGTCGTCTGCTATACGATAAAGCAGCGTGGCTTTGTTTTTGTTTGGGAGCAGACACGTCACCAACTGTGGCATCTTGGGTAATCTCGCCCGTATGCTGTACAACGGGAAATTACTCTGCTAGCTCAGACGCGTTCAACCGAGTGGGTCCACCCGGTCTACGTGTAATCCAAGCTCCCTGGTTTAACCATTGTATAGGCTGCAAAAGGTGGCATAACTCAGCATTGTTTTGTTGGCATTATGCCCCCGTTTGTCGCACGTATCGTTCGAATTGGCGCTCGCGTCTGTGCATTGTTAGTCGAACTTCCCCTTCAGCAACAAGAGCGAACGAAGAGGCGCTTGTCTTTTTCTATTGTGTGATCAATGGGCATTATAATGGCTAACAACCGAAAACCTCACGACATTATAAAACATTGCATGCAGGCGCTGCTTAGCCCTTGGAACATTATAATGCCCTCGGGTTTCGATCATTGTCCTTTAAATAAAACTACGGTACACACAAGGGAGCATTCATTGTGAACAAGCTAACTGAGATCAAAACTACGTGCATCGTGTGGCCATGTGAAGGATTCTACTTTAATATTCCACACCAACCCTCGGATTGAGACCTTAGTCTGTGGCAATTATAGGGCAAGAAGAAAAGTCACTTCTCAGTTCCTGGTTCTGCTTTACCTATTTGTTGTTATGGAGGCTAAAGGGTGACAGAAGTTTAGCTACATGAAGATGATGATTTGACTGGTATCTAGAAAGGGGCAACTGGTTAGAGCAGAGAGTGATCTCCTTCAGTAGCTGTTGGATTTATTTAGGCCTCTCCACAACATTTTCTTGGCTCCCAGCATGATTGGTGGTTTCCCAGTTTTGAGTCTCCAGGTTTCCCCCATCCCTTTATTATAATTTTTCCTTCTTGTGAAAGGCCTAGAAATGTTCAATGTTGAACCTGTTATTTATACAAGCATCCGTTTGCTTCAGACGACGGAGATCCAAGAAATAAATTTTCCAGTTAAATATTGTACATGTTGACATATTGGGGGAGGGATTGCAAATTAAACTCACTGTTGAGCGTAGCCACGTAAATTTTTAGCTTTTGGTGTTAGCTAACGATGGAAGTCTTTCACTGCAATTCGTCTGTCTAATAATTTTGTTCTGGGTATTTTGAAGTGGGTAGAATATTGAAGTAGGTATAGGGCAGCGTTAAGTGACGTCATATTGCCTACGAGATAGCATCTGGAGGGCATAACTACAAGGGGCACTAGATTAAAATGTAAGGGATAACAACGGCATTTCTAGTCAAGACAGTGCTTTGAGAGCGGCTTTCTTAGGCTTAAAAAAAGTTGTTTTCTCCAACAACAAAAATCGCGCGTTATAGACTTAAGAAATCGAGTCTAATAGCATTGGCTTCAGTAAGACGACCTTCTTTTTCCCCTCCAGTGCCCCTTGCAGCTAACCCAGTTACCGGCTCCACCAGAGTTTTATACAATAATACTACGTTATGCCACTGTTCAAATTTAGTTCAAATGGATCCAAAGAAAAAGCAATTTCTTTGAGTTATGTCACTCTGGTCTTAATGAAAAGAATATTGACTTCACATTTAGCTAGTAAGCTAAATCAAAATGCGGGCTTTATTGTCTAGCACCGCTACGAAGTTGTCACAAAATTCGAATGAACCATGAGGACGCCAGAACGCTCTTGCAACTGATTGAGTACGTAGCTGCAGGCCAAGGGGTTAATATCAATTAAGAATTTCGGCCAGCAGGTGAAAATCTGAATTCGTACGACTATAACATCGAAAAATTTATTATTTGGCCCAATGGATTTATATTTGGGGTTGTAGGTAAAAAGACGTTGCTCTCTGACAAACCTGACACTCAAATTATCTTTTCATTTTCGTCCATATTCATTTCCATATTCATATTCGTGTATATTCGAGTTCGTTTACGCACGAGAATTTCAGAACAATCGACAAGGGGCGGTGGAGGGGCTAACAATGCTGCAACATGTAAGCACAAGATCGGATTATAGCTCATTCAAACAAGATGCAACGATGCTCGGGCGCGGGGAAAGTAACATTGTCTTGTATCTTCTACAGCGCCAGTAAATAAATTAAATCGTCTTTTAACTCGTTGTAACCAAAATGGAATGGTCTTGGTTTTCGCTTAAATCTTTCAGTTTTAAACCATAGGGTGCGAAGTCGTTAATTTTGAGGGCGGCCGACATGACTGAATGACTCATTTTCTTATTCAATGCGGGCTTCGGAAGCCAGTTGAATTGTTTCCGCGATTGTTTGCCATGATACTGCTTCTGCTTGCAACAATACAGAATCAACTATCCATCGAGTTGAAACATCCTAAACCTAGACACATGCTAATGTGTTGCCATCAAATAATAAACTTGGCCCAAAGCTTGTGTGGGACCTGAACATAAATACGCATTTTTAATGATCCGTTTTTTCGCAGACAAAATTGGGTCAACTCGTAGACATACCATCCACATTATAGACCAAACTGTACCAATTACAATAAAAAGCAAGCGAAAAAAGCCAACAAATTAACTGAACAAAAAACGGCTTCGCCCTTTAGAAAAAAAAACATTAGAGCTCGTATCCCTATACTCACAGCAGTGAAGGTGCACGAATAAAAACGGATTAGAGTTCACGCCCAATGCAACGAACTATAATTTGAAGTCCAATTCCAGGGAAAAGGGGAAAAAAAGCTGACTTAACTAGGAGTCTGCTTGTTTCACAAATTATAAATGACCCCAAAATACACATGCAGCCACTCACACGACACAGACTTAAAATATAAACCAACAAACACAAATATAAAATAAAAGCCTGTTTAACACACAAATTAAGCACGCGCTCACACACACACACACACAGTTGGTGAGATTTGGTCCAAGTGGTGTAACTAAGGAACGAATTCTGGGAATGCAAGAATCGGGTTTTTTTTTACAATTGACGTTATTTTTAGCTTTTCTGAAGATTCAGCGGTAGACTCTTATCATTTACGGAAAGCAGTATAAACTCATCGATCGTAAGCAGAATTTCAAAAAAAAAAAAATGTGGGGGCCACACTTGAAGAAAGAGGGCATTTTGAGGAGTGTTTG
>JAHWFP010166275.1:0-11887 GCA_023313725.1 Lithobius niger
AGACCGTCAGCAAATTTATATTGGAAAGTGGCATCCTCGCGGCACTGTAAATCGTTCACAAAAACAACAAAAAGCAGCGGGCCCAGTACTGAACCTTGAGGAACCCCGCTCCGGATTAAAGAAGAGGTAGAGCCCGAGCCGTTGATTGAAAGGAAGGACTCGAGCCATATTAAAAGCTTTCAACCAATGCTCTAATTTAAACAGTAATTTCGAATGTACGACAGATTCGAAAGCCTTCATGAAGTCTAAATAACCAACATCACTCGGCGCTCCGATGTCCAAGTTTGAAGACAAAATGACCAGGAACGAGAAGAGCTGGTAGGTAGTCGATCAACCAGGGAAGAAGCCAAACTGGTCATCCAAGATTATGTTTGATGCAAGAAGAAAGTCCATCAAAACAGTTTTTCTGATAGACTCCATTAATTTACAAGGGACAGAAGTAAGTGCAATCGGCCTGTAATTTACTGGGTCTAAAGGATCACCCTTTTTAAATACTGGTGTTAGGTTTGCAGTAAGCAACATTTTTGGTTGGGAGCCCGTTTCAAAAGAAAGGTTGACGATTAAAGTTAATGGCAAAACCGCTCATGACGTAATATAGCTGTAACAGGAAAAGTCTGTATGAGCACTTGTTTTCGGTTTGTCAAGTTCCCAGTCCTCTTTGTTTATGTGGAGAAGAGTTAGAGAGTGTTTCTCATTTATTTCTTTATTGTTCAGTCTATGCCGTGAGACTGGCGTTTGCTGATCGGCATTGTACCCTAATGTTTAACAGAATGCAAAACAATACTAGGCTGTCTCACTTCCATTGTCGACATAATGGAGCGGTCTCCGCTTTCTTTCCTATTTGGCTAGTTGGACAAAAAGGGTCGGCCTTTGTAAGTAGTAATATCATGCCAACAGGGAAAGACTGCCTAGGTAGCTAGCTACTTAACAGTAAAGAAACGTTATGGTTTCATCTTTCTAACTATGAATGGTGAACAATCATCCTTTAACGTTTAGTTTTTTTTTTATCCCTGCACCTGCCCCTTATATTTTCCACAGTTTGATTTCAGCCGCATTGGGATTTGTCCTCAACATGACAAAATATTAAGGCTGGGCCGATCAGCTTTTTTCTAACCGACCCAATCCCGAGCCGCTCATTAAACGAAACTGGCCGATAGCAAATCCCAGTAACCGATTCCAGTTCAAAATTAACCGAAAACTAATAATAAAGTATGTCTTTAAAAAACAAAAACTTTTTAATGCATTGCGTAAATAAAACATAAGCCTAAATGCACATTATTTAAAAAATATTGGTTTAAAATAATACTGCATGTGCTAAAATCATTTCAAAACACAAAACCCCAACAAAATTTTGCCTTGTACTTTCTAAACAATAAGAGACAGCTGATTGGGCTTTAGACCGTTGAAAAGCTGGTGAAAAAACCTTCGAAATGGTGTTTTTAAAGGTCAAAATCGGTCGACGAGAAGTGAAAATATTTTCACTTTGGTTTTTGCAATCTATTTGGGTTTAACCTACCGATTCAGATTTCTACAAATATTGTAAAGATCGGAGCGGCAATCGGTCTCGGCCCACCCTTACAAAATATGCTTTTAATTGCATACAGTTAAAAGACACACATCTGCTAGTGAGGCTACCAAAGGGTTCAAAGGGTGTTAGCGAGCGTTAACCACTTCCGGTCACCTGCCCGACGAAGACCTAAGGCTCTGAGGCAACCTCTTTATCATCAACAATCAATCTTTTAACAATCGGATGCCTTGAACAATTAGAAACGGCGTCCCTGTCTCGGTGTTATTGCTCTTGGCTCTTGGCCCATTTTGTAACCCTGATGGTTCCTCAACCCCATGTCCAATTCCGGATTTTTTTTGGTAAACCTTGTCAATATACTCGTGCTACTGCATGCAAAGTTGGTTTTGATATTTCCTCTGGTTTTCGTGTGATGCGCGGTCTAAGATTACATTGGAGTGTGATCATGGCGGAGCTTCGCTCGGCCTTCGGCCTCGCTGCGCTCCAAAAAATTTCTAGAAACGTGGTGTTTCTTACTATTGTTGTTGGTTCCAGTGAGGCGAAATGTGCTCCGTCAGGGGAAGTGCAGATTGGTTTTGGGTGGATATCAAAACTGGTGGCTATCACAACTTTCTAGATACCTTGGTGAAATCACCATTTGTTAGCCGTTGTTTACAAAAAATACACTGAAAGAAATTAAAACCCGTAAAAAATCATCATCCTTTTTGTTTATTAACGCTTATCTCCAAAGGCGATTTACTAATTCGACCAAAAAAAAAAAACATAAATGTCAAAGAAATTAAATACAATAAACAAGGATAATGGAAAATTGGAGATAAAATTCAAATTGGCCAAAAACAAGCAGTATTTTTAAAGATTTCCACTCTTTGACACTTTGATAACTATATTCCTTAGTAACTCTTTGTGTGTTACCACTCGGTATCCAGGAAACTTCGTGCAGTCCAACACTAGTAGACATTTTTGCCATTACGCCACTTTCAAGAGCCTTAACAAGGATGGACTTTCACAATTACCTCTTTGCAATGTAAAGGAGCTGACAGTCTGTAAAACAGTGATCTTTCGATATCATTTTTCCGTTGTCTGTAAATATTTTTGAAAGGTTCTTAGACCAAGTTGACCTTTTAAGGATGGTCGTATATCGACTCCGGATATAATAATAACACCATAACGGTAAGTGTTTTGGGAAACGGGAGGGCAGAAATGCCACTTATTCCGGTCTAACGTTAAAAAAGTAAGAACAATTTAAGAAAAAAATAAATTGTATAAAAAAATAATATTCCTTTGTTCAGAAACTTCCTCACCTAACCATTAATGTCGGTACGAGCCCACGGACGGAGCTGATACCACAGACTCCGGTAGAGTTTCAAGAGTCACCCTCACCGCAAAGAAGATCTGCAAATCTCCAAGTGGGCAGGAGTTTGGTCAGCTTAAAACAGTGGCCACGAGTGCACGTGTTCGTTGAGAAGTTGATGCAACTACTGTTTTCCCATTACGTTACGCTTCGATCATAATTTCAATCATTTCTTTGGGTAGGCAATATTTTTAATGGAGGTAAGGTGTTCATGGCAGACACAGATCCTTCATCTGCCTATTGCGTTGGCAGTAATTTGGTAATACAATTATTATGATAACAGCTTTTTTGTTTCAGTAAATTTTAGGAATTTTTCTACTGCATTTATTTAATATAATTACTTTCAGTTTTTTACCAAGACAAAATACACCGCGGATTTGGCGTTTTTACTTGTAAAAATGGGAAGACATGGCCTCTCCATTCTCCGCATAATACAAGGCACTAAAGACAATAAAGATTGAATTGTTGCGTATTTATGATTGTTGCGAATTTAACAATTTGCTATTGTGCACCAAATAGTGAGCAACGTTTTAAGGTATTGTTTATTTGGAGCATTTCGGTAACAAGTTGTGTTTCTGTCTGTTGCTTATTTACCGAATATTCGTTTGTGTTCAATAGCAAGTTATTTTATATGCTAGAAGAAGTTTGCCCTGTCTGATATATTCATTGATAGGGAGATATTTTCTCTAGCAGACTTCGTTGTTGATTTGAAGCGTGTTTTTACGCCAAAATGTTTCCGTCCAGTCCGGCTGAGTCAAGGTCCAAAAGAACCTCTCGAGTAGCAGTTCCCCGCGGAAATAAGAGAAAGAGTCAAAGGAGATCATCTGTATCATACGGGGCACGCAGCAAATCTTCCGTCGGGTACGTTGTCATTGGAGTCATTATGTAAGATTAGTCCGTCTACTCTGAATATTATGAAAGTCGGGTAATTATGGAGTTTAAGCGAACCACTCCAAATCACTCAATAAATCACTGCCGGGCCCACCGTGTTACGTGGTTAAAAAGCGTGTTCGGGAGAGCTAAAAAACGTGTTTACGTAATAAAAAAAACCATTTACCCCCATTTTTGTAACGAGAAATGAGAATAAGATGAAGATTTAGGTCGGTACGTACCAAAATTGAGCGATTTATCGTGGTTCGCTTAAACTCCATAAATACCGGAAGTCGTTCCTAATTGAAATCCACTCCAGTCTTTCGTCTTACGCCTAAAGAACTCTACATTATCAATGTAACTGTCATATTCTATTGTTTTTGGTGGTTTTAGTTTAGGCTACCAGCTTGCACTCAAATTCTCGCGTTCAGAGGAGAGTTTCATGCGGTGAACGACTTTCATAGAGTTGCAGAGACGTAGGGAAGACTTAACAAGAAAATTGTCACCACTATAAATTTCTACGAACCACGAAAATAATTCCGGTTTTGAGGAAATCATTAATTCT
This sequence comes from Lithobius niger, assembly GCA_023313725.1. NCBI lineage: Eukaryota > Metazoa > Arthropoda > Chilopoda > Lithobiomorpha > Lithobiidae > Lithobius > Lithobius niger. The sequence continues at coordinate 4,312 of JAHWFP010166275.1, forward strand.
GAGAAAATGTGTAGCAATGTCATGCTGCGTGGAATTCCGTGTAGTGCCCTCGGAATTCTGAGTTTTAGCACATGAAATTATATGCCGAACCCCATAAAATTTCCTGTCATGCCTCATAAACTTCCCCATACTGCCACATGAAATTTCGTTTTGTCCTGAAAGAAATTCCGCGTTGTAACGCATGAAGTTCCGTGTTGTGCTGCGTAAAGTGCCGTGCCGTACCACATTAATCTCCGTGTCATGCCGCATGAAATTCTGTGTCACGCCACATTAACTTCACCGTATCGTACCGCATGAAATCTCGTGGCATGCCGTATGAAATTCCGTGTCGTGACGTATAAAATTCTGTACAGTACCGTGTTAAATTTCTTGTCGTGCGCATGAACTGTTACATCGTGTTGCATAGAATTCCATGTCTGTGTTTTCGTTTTATCCTAACAGCTTTCCGTACAATTCCTCCATGCTTTGAAACCACTCGCCAACTGAAACTATCTTTCTCAGTTTAGCATAATTTGCCTAAGAAAGAAACTAATCTAGTCTTGGCATATAATAACACGACACAAGCTTCTCAACCATAATACAACATTGATTTGGCAATCAGGTTTAAATTAAAACGGATTTTCGATTTATTCGACAATCTCAATTATGAAGGAAGTTTACATGCAGTTTTCGTGAATAAAGTAATGGTAATTAGCTTTAAGCTCCTAAATTACCTTTTAAAGAATATTGGGTGAATTTCTGAAATTAGTTTATGGGTAATTTTCAGATTTCGAAATAAAACCTGGATTTAAACACCAGAAAAAACAACCAAATCGCAAGAAAGATGGTAATTACTGAAAGCTAGTTCACAATTCTAAAGTTCTGCACGTAGCTTATCAACAAAATTGGCATTTGCTCACTTCGTTTGCTAAGCCATCAAGTGGTGCATGAGGACATCCTTCCAATGACGCCAAAATAACCTAGATTTGAAAGAAAACTCTTTAATAACTATTTGTATTTTTCTTTTTATTAAGTGGAATAAATACTAATACAGGTGGTATGTCCTATATTAGTGAATTTAATTTTGTATTTTGTGTAATTCGTAAGTATCGAAGCTATCCTACAAGTGTTTCGTAATAAGCAGCTACTTTTCCTCCAATTTTCATCTTCACTAGTTCCCTAGCTTTTCCTCTACAACCTATCATCAGACATTCCTTCTTGCCTTTTTCTTGATGTGGACAACATTTGTTGTGTTTTAGCATTTAAGTAGACTTTTTGGTTTGGAAAAGAAAGCAAAGCTAATTTGAATCTGTTTTTCAGAGAAATTCTATGGTTATTAGCTGTCGTGCTACGGGTTCAAGGCAGACCTTTTTTGAATTCGTGAAATTGACAGTTCGTGCACTCAATGTGTTGTCATTGAAAGGCCTAGTTCGACTCTATTGTTAGTGGGTTACCCCCAGCAACCGGTTCTGTTCCCTCTTGGTTCCTCTCTTGGTTATTGGGGTTTTTTAACGAGCTGGTTTGAAACCCAAAAAGGGCTTAACAAGACAATTTTTGCCGACTGTTTAAAGTTGTATTTCCAAGTTACTTACATGCCAGAAACCCGTATATGTAAAAGTTTGTAACTGGGCGTATAATAGCAGTTTCTTTATAATACATATAAAGGCTGGCATGTAGGAAACCAAAATTCAAACGTTCTGTATACAATAAAAATGTTCCTTCACATAATGTTAGCTGTACGACCTGAGGGTGTAGTTAGCTGCTCATCTTTGTTAACTACTCATTGCGAAAATATATCCTCTTCAAATCATTGGCCAGCAATTGCACAATATTGACATACCTCGGGTTATGCCCCATTTCGCCTTGAGAATTCCTGCAATGTTTTATTAATTTAAATAAAATATTGCGTGTAGATGTTTGTTAAACAATGGGCGGTTTGTTAGTACGCTGTGCTGAATTTTTCCGGCTTGGAGAATACGGGGATGATGAAATAAATGAAAAGGAAAGAAAAAAAATGTCACCTAACTCTTAGCACCTGAATTACCAATAGAACCACACCTAGAAAATTCAAGCCTGGCTCGTGTTTATACCTCCTGAAAAGTACGACTTTCTTCAATCAGTACAACGATCATTCAAAACTGTAGATATCCGCGCGAAGCTTGCAATGTTGCCTGTATTAACACTGAACGTCTGGAATGCACTACTTCGGGCTCTGAAAAGTATAGGCAAATTCACCCCAAACCAAAAATGATGTAAAAAACCGCCAAGATTCCAAAAAGGATCGGCGTTTGAAGGTAGTAATATCATTCAACCAGGGAAAGGCCGCCAAGGTTAATCCTAGCGAAGTTAATCACACCGAATAATAGTTCGAAAGTTAAATGAAAACTATAACATCGCTACTCGCGGTAGCAATCTTAAAGTTTTCATTTAACGTCCAAAGTATTATTCGGTGCGATTAAGTTGGCTAATAAGTTCAACCTTGGTGGCCATTCCCTGGTTGAAAGATAACCCTACCTTCAAAGGTAGCGACCCTTTTTGGAAATTTGGTGTCTTTATACCATTTTTGGTTTTGGGGTGGATATCATATACCATTTTTGGTTTTGGGGTGGATATCACAAATTTCATAGAACTGTGAACGAATAAAAGGTAACACCGTCTTCTCTTCATCTGTACCTTTTTTTCTGGAGGAATTTTATATCTATAAATTTTCATATTGATAATTTTCAAATTTACCATTGCGAGTTAGCCAAATTGACACGGGTTAGATTATTTGCGACCATTCTTCACATGCTTAGTTTCTTCAATCCCATTTTTGCAGCACTAGCTATCAGTCGCTGGTTTCATTCGCCTCGCTCACTCAATCAGCGTATGCCCTTTAGTCGTTTTGTTCTGCTCTACCTTTATTTTGAAGAATTTTACGTCTATAAATAATAGCCGCTATATCAGCAAAATTGAGAATTTTGTTCGTTTGCTTTCTTCTTTCACATTTAGTCATGGAGAAACCTATATCGGCGGAACGCGAAGCATTTTATTTTTTGGTATCAGCAAAAACCCCGTTTGCTCGTGGATGCTCGTATTGTTGCTTAACCATCTTGAAACGTGCATCCCTTTATTCTTACGCAATCCACGGCAAAGTAAATGTTCGCTCATTTTGTCCTTCGTTACAGTTCAGCTTTTAGTTCGTCCAGGCCTTTACAATAAATCTAAGCACCAGTGTTGATTGTTCAAGCCATTGTTGCTTGAAATCTTTGGTTGAAACTTGGAAAAGAAACGAAATTTAAATTCCTTGGTTTCGATTTTCAAAACAATCCCACGCATTTGTCCTGACACCTACAACCCCCAACCCAACAAAAAGACCATGTTCAGATCACTAGGCATCCGTGTGCAAAAGTTCAGCTACGTAGGCCTTCTCAAATTTGTGCTAGCCGTGAGTAATAAGTCTACGGGATTTAACATGGGAAAAAATTATTAGCTAGCTAGATAGACGGTATCCGTTATTGATGGACACTCATCCTTTAAATTTTAGTTTTTCTTTATCTCTGAACTTTCCCGTTATATTTTTCACAATTTCAAAGATTACGGCCGCATTGGGATTTATCCTCAACATGGTAAAATATGCTTTCAGTTGCTTACAGTAAACGGATACTTATCTGCTAGTGGGGCTGCCTTTTTTTTTTTATCAACAATTAATCTTTAACAATCGGGTGTCTACAATTGGATGAGTATCGATGTTTGGCGGCAACACACTAGCGAGTGTCTAGACCTAACGTAGGTTTTAAAGGTTACGGTAAACCACCAACGTTTTACTCAACTTCACTTTGCTCGTTGGGCACCGTTTTAAATTGCTCCTTTCAGACACCCAACAAGATTGTAGAGTTTGCTATTATGACATCATAGTGGCCCCAGTATATAATTGCTTACTGCGCAATTTTCAGTTATATCGTTTAACGTTTGAAGTTTTAGTCGGTGGGATTAGCTTGGCGAAAGAGCTTGGCAATTGATATCACGACTTCACGCGGCCGAAAAGCTTGGCGGGAATCCTTGGTGAGTTTTGTTTTGGGGTGGATGTCGTATACTTGGTCCAAATGTTTGAAATCCATTTTTTAAAATTCGCAATTGGGAGATGGAAACACCAATTTAGTTTTATGATCCATTTTTTTTTGGCTTATCGTTACGTTTTGAAGACAATAGTCACATTTTTTCATATGATTAATATTTCAGTGTGTCGTCGCCAAGTAGATGATTTATTGTTATTGGAGCAAAATTGTTAGAGCGTAATTTTTATAGTCTAATTATAGTCAGATGGCGACACACTAGCAGAGTGTCTTTTAATTGTAACGAGCTTATATATGATTTCAGCATAATGGTGTTAATTCCCCACGCGGTAGAAATTTTTGGAAATCTTTGGAAATCGTTGGAATCAAGTGACTTCGTTCCAGTAACGAAAAAACCGCACATTAAAGTTTGGGAAGGTGTCCTATGTGGAGAAAGCGTGCCCTCAATAACAACGTTGATTTGTGTTATTGGCTAGCTAACTAGCTGGGTAGCTAGCAACTACTTTCTAAGGTCAGGGCTCCCATGTTAATTCTCATAGGGTATAAAAACACGTCTACAGCTCGTTATGAAAAGTTCACATATCTAAATTGTGGTACACAGGTAAAGAGTAGTACGGGGAAATGCCTTTTCATAAAACGGGAGTTGCAACTAGAAGCCCGTGGCCCTGAAGTGGCGCGTAAATGCAAAATTATTGTTGTAACGATTGTTTGTATTGTTAAGTCTATTATAACATGCTTAAGAGTTATACCCGCATTACGTTTCAGTACTTACGTACCACAACAATTCACTCGAGTTTTAACAAAATAACTATTCTTGCAATTATCGAACTGTTGGCTTCACGACATCGTAAATAATTAACCTTGGTTGCTGGTTGGATACCATTCAGTGAGTTTTGTATTATATGATATTTGAAAAGTGAAATGTTATGTGATCAATGAGTTTTATAGTATGTGATTGCTAAGGTACGTGAATACACCGTAGTAGCTAAACTACGGAAGTTGCAACAGAAAAGAGACTGGGAATCTATCACTGCAAGGAAAATTTGAAACAGAATGCATACCATGAACATAGGGTCCAGTCAAATAGGGAAAAGAGTATTTTTTTTCAAAGAACTTTGTCTTAGTAATGTGCCGAGTTTGATGGTTACGCTAGACATATGCTAGATGTGACGCCACCAAGTAGACGATTGGCCAAGTAGATGAGATTAATTGTGACTGCGTGAGCAATTCCAGCTTCATTGCGTCATTAAAATGAACCTCTGGATGGGAATGTGTAGGGGATGCGCTGATAGAGAGATCAAATCAAACTAAAATCAACATTTGTTAGCCAGTGGGTATTGAACAAACTTGAGCATGTGAAACATGGGCATGCAATAAACCAAACCGTGTCAATTAGGCTGATGTAACGGCTAATTGGTCAATGGCAAATGTGAAAATTAGGAATGAGAAAATTTATAGACATAAAATACCTCCAGCCCTAAAAAAGTAGAGTGACGATTAGACCGTGGGATTTTGTATTCACGGGCCTGTGCAAGTTGTGATATTCACCCAAAACCAAAACTAAGAGAAGCCTCTGTGTTTCCAAAAAGGATCGGCGTTAGAAAGTAGTGATATCATTCAACCAGGAAATGCCACCAAGGGTAATCATATTAGCCAAGTTAATCGCACAGAATAATACTTTGAATGTTGAATGAAAACTTGTAGATTCGTACCGTTTGTAGGTGCAATTAACTTGGCTAACAGGATTAATCTTGGTGGCCTTTTCCTGGTTGAATGATATAACTTTCAAAAGCTTACCCTTTTTGGAAACTTGGCGGCTTTTCTTATACCAGTTTTGGTTTTGGGTGGATTACTACTGCAGCATCTCCTTACAAACGCATGGATTTACTTAATGTTCAGTTTAGCATTGTTGCATAATAACAACGTTTAAAACAATCAAACAATAAATTTGGTCGTTAGAGGACCCTAACCCCTGAACCATTTGACTATTTAGAAGAGGCCTTAACGAAAAGGGCACATCTTCAGAGCAATACCTGTTTAATTTCGTGAAATAAAAAAAGTTAGATGGTAGTAGCCAATAAGTAATCGGGCAAATGTCAACGTTATTCATGTCGTTTTTTCAACAAGAAAATGTTAAGCTGTGTCACTAACAGTGATTTTTTTTGTCGGACAACCAAAATCTCCCGATCAAACAAGTTTCAGCTTTTTTTGTCTCATTGTTATTTATCCTCCCATGCTTTGAAAAGGCCAAATTACCTTAGTTGCACAGACACAAAGTATCTACTGGTCGCCGTACTCGTTCATTTTTTATCTGGATAGGTGTTATCCTTTGTCATCTTGGTGGCTTACACGTTAGCGTGTGTCTTGATTATTGTGCATTTATAATTATTGCGCATTTAACAATTCACAATACACACCACATCGTCTTATGGTATTGTTCATTTGGAGCATTTCGCTAACAATTTCTGTTTGTATTTGTTGCTTATTTACCAAATATTCGTTTGTGAATAGCAAATTATTTTATACGCTAGAAGAAGTTTGGACTGTTTGGTATCGTCATTGATAGGGAGATAGTTTCTTTAGTCGACTTCGTTGTTGATTTGCAGCGTGTTTATGCGCCAAAATGCCTGGACGCAAACCTTCTGTAGCAGGGTCCATCAGAAGCCCTGGAGAAACAACTCCGCGCAAAATTAAGAAAAAGAGTCAATGGAGATCGTCTGTATCATCCGACGCACGCAGCAGATCTTCTGTCGGGTACGTTGACATTAAATAATTCAGTCATTATGTAGATTAGTCCGTCAACTCCGAATTATGAAAGTCGTTCCGAGTAGAAATTGACTTCCGGCTTTTCGTCTAACGCCTAATGAGCTCCATATTAGCAATGTAACTGTATTATTTTGTTATGTGGTGGTGGTAGTCTAGGCTACCAGCTAGGACTATAGATGAGATCTAGCGTTCAGAGGAGAGCTTCAGGCGTTGAACGACGTTCATAGAGTTGCAGAGACATCGGTCGCGAAAATAATTCCGGTTTTGTGCAAATCATTAGTTTTTGTTAAAAAATGTAGCAATATCATGGTGCGTGGAACTCCGTGTAGTTCCGCTCGGAATTCTGGGCCTCATGAAATACCGTGCTGCACCCCATGGAATTTCCTGTCATGCCTCATAAACTTCCCTGTCATGCCACATGAAATTTCGTTTCGTGCTACAAGAAATTCCGTGTTGTGCTGCAAAAAATTCAGTGTAGTGCCACATGAATTAACATGTTGTGCCGCATGAAATTCCGTGTCACGGCACATTAACTTTACTGTGTCGTACGACATGAAATCTTTTGGCATACAGTGTGAAATTCCGTGTCGTGACGTATCAAATTTTGTACTGCACCGTGTAAATTTCTTGTCGTGCCACCTGTATTATTACATCGTGCTGCATGGAATTCCGTGTCTGTGTTTTAGTTTTATACTTAACAGCCTTCCGTACAACTTCTCCGTGCTATGAAACCATTCTCCATCTGTAACCTAGCCTAATCTATAATAACACAACAC
>JAHWFP010166281.1:0-10415 GCA_023313725.1 Lithobius niger
TAGAGAAAGGCAATAGGAAACACTGCTGTCTTTGAAAAAAAAAGTTATTGTTTCTAATTTTAAAGTTTCTCGCTACATTCTAATGACTGATAAAATTTTTTTAATATTTTTATTGCGTTATTTTGTTTCAGGTATTGATGAAGAACTGGACTCACCTTTTCCTCAAAGAGATCTGACACCAAGTCATGTACCCTACGTAACCGTGACAAGGTATTGTGATTGTTTCTATCTCTAAATATCATTCCCAAATACATATTTAAATTTGTCTATTTTTCTAGACATATTTCCCTAACTAAAATCTTTGATACTCACCACCCACAAGCCTAACTTCAACTTCTTTAATGGTATTCCAGAAGCCTGCATGCATGCACACACTCTACATCGTTTGTCAGGAAAGCGCTCAGTCGCCACGCTATTTTTGCGCTCTCCCTTTTTTTATTGTGCTTTCCTATGTTTTGTTATTTTTTTAATGGCCGATTCGGCCATTTTACTGTCACTTTTGTGTATTCTACCACACTGACCGGTTGTTTATGATGGAGCCCTCCGTTGATAGTGATTGCTTTTCGGACATTTCCTCTATCATTTCGCTGTTGTCTTGCACCTATTTCAACAACTGCAGCCCCAATATTCACCCGTTGTGTTGAGGTTGTCATACATGTAGTTTCACTATTGAGCTTTGTAAGAAAATTTTGCTTTAAGATTCCTTTGATCATTGGACCATTATCCTCCTTGCCCGTTCGGAGAAATCTCACCTTCGGTCTTCTCAACACAAGACCAAGCGGGCTCGTGATCGAGCTGCATTGTTGTCGTCTATTGCTACTTCCAGAAACGAAAGCTCTTCCAAGTCTGGAGCTGAGTTTAACAAACTTATTAAGAGTGCAACTTGTGTTGACATTGCGCCAGGTACCGTTTCTACTGCTCCCTTCACTCCCGTCAACGACTCGTTTCAAAGTGATGTAATTTATTGTGCAGAGTTGAATGTTGATCCTGGGTATGATACATTTTCCCTTTGGGTTTCTCCTAATCTCGTGTTACGACGTAGCTCTCTTGTCCCAAAACCTGTGACGGTCATATCTAAACCTGAATATCCTGAGTGAAGATTCTGTAGATGGTTTTACTTTGGACGGGATGATATTAGACATACAAAAATTACGCACTAATCAAAGTCTAACAACAAAAGCACAGATTTAGTTATTACAAATTCTCGACGAACACTTCGAGATTGATCGTCGTTCGTCTTCATCAGGCGCTCAGTTTAGTTTTGTTTTTATTTTCCTCTAGATTGCCGCTACACACGTTTTTGCATTCAGACTCTGACATGTCGTGCACGACTGCTGATCTCTACATGGTTGTGTCTTGAGCGAAGCTGCTGGCTCTCCACTTTACGTTTAGGAGGTCTTGAATTTTTGGGTGCACCAGTTAGCTCCTAGATGGGCACGATAGTGGCTAAATGTTCATGAGTGACTAACCTCGATTTTATAATTGTTGGATTGTAATGGGCACAAGAGACCTCAGATGTTGGTCCCTACCCGAGTTTGAGACAAGCAAGCATGGTGCTGGCTTGGTTCTAGCTGATGGAGTGCTGTGCAGCAGCCTGGTGGGCAGCTATGCCATTGGCAGAGTTGACGGCCCTTGTGTCCGAAATGGTTCAGCATGCGAATATTGCTGCCTCTTTTAGTTTCACCAACATAAATAGCATCACATTGACAGCAGGGGATTTTGTATACTCCGGTTTTTGTGTAGGGCTGATGCTGCTTGGCTCCGGGAGATCTGACTTGTGAGTGGGCGACTGGTTCTGGAAGGTCTGGTGTAGGTATTTTGCATGTTGGGTGTTGTGCCCACATCATCACCAATTTGTAAACTTGGAACATGGAAGATTTAAAGCTTCACGTAAATGTATTGCACCTCAGTGCCATTTGTCTCGCCACGCTTCACTTCCAGAATCAGATCTAGAACATAGCAATCCCAAGTTCAAAGTGACAGCACAACAGCCTTGGTTTACATCAACAAAGGAAGTTGAACTGATGCTCAGCTTCTTTATCCTCAGGCAGACATGATTTGGATGATGGACAAACTCTTAATGAAGCACAAGACCCCCAACTACGGAGTGGTGTTTAAAGATCTCAGTCTGCAAATTGATCTTCAACTTCTGGGAACACCAATGGTCGATCTCTTTGCTATGTGTCAGAACAATCACCAGGCTACATCAGTCCATTCCCGGATCCTCAAGCTTGGGGACCATACGCCTTGAACACACCTTGGAACAAAATGTTCGAATACATCTTCCCCCCGTTCCTCCTGCTTCCAGCCATCTCGGAGATAAAATCGCCACAAGGAGGGAAATTTCATTGAGATTGCCTCAGACTGGACGGCTCAACCTTGATTCGTTTCTCTTCTGGATCTTCTCATGGACCTCCTGAGAAAATTTCGTCTGACAAGAATATTCCACCAAGCGCTGTTAGTCGTAAGTCTTCACGCCTTGCTACTATCGTCCAACTTTTCCAACGAATGGATTTTCGGAGCAAGCTGCCAACCACATCCTTGGATACCTCCGAGGTAACACTTGCAGGATGTGCAAAGGCAAATGAACTTCGTCTTCTGAGCTGCTGGGCACACTTCTGCTCTGGACAACTGACGTATTACAAGTCTAATAAAATCGTTTGGAGTTGAAGGACCCACCACGAGAAAACTTTTCCCAACTTGAAGGAGCGGCATAAGGAGCGGTATAAACCTATCTCACTCATTCCTAGGACTTCTGACGAGGAAAACCTTCTTCCTGATAGCTTTGGTTTTGAGAAAAATGTGCTGTGAACTTCTACCCTTGGACAATGAACATGGGTAAAGCCTATCTGTGTTTTAAAACAACTTGGTGTGGCTACTGCCTCGTACCTTCCGAGCGATGACTCAAGGTTCATCTGAAACTTCTTAGTTCTTTGTCATCTCCTCCTCTTGGACCTCTCACCAGTAGGAGGATGAGACTCCTGTGTTTGGTAAGAGCTTTACACTATGTATAAGACCCTGTTAGGGAAAGGGCGAACCTAATGTTTTCTTCCTTTTTGCTCTTCCACGGGCCAGACCACGCTGGCTATGATTGCTTCTTGAATTTGCATGGGCTGTCGGTGCCCGAACGAGTATCTATTTGCAATAGATATGTGCTTAATGTTACTTTGCAGAAAGAAATTTTACCGTGTCGCTGCGAAGTCGCCGATTGGTTGGAGCTGATTGATGTGTCTTTAGCGAAATTACAAGCTAGCGTTTTGGTGGTGTTGCAGCCGTTACTGAGAGCGCTTCAGTTCTGCGCCATGGAGCCAGTGGATTTTAATAGCACATGGAAAACATAGTTGTCCCAAGTGCTCGTTGACGCCACGACGCTGCAATCGCAGGCGGTTTTGAGTACGAACGAGACACACTGGGGTAGGCTACAGTAAGCCTTTTTTGGAGGAGTACAAGCCAGACTTGATTGCACGAATGCCTACGTTGCATGACATGCATGCCGCCACATGAATTATTCAACTTGAGACAGCAGGAAGTGGCCGCAACAAGGAGAGCTACGTCGGACATGCGTCTTCCAGGTCACGACATGGAGATAGTTGGCTTTTTGCAGGAGCGGCCGATAAGAGGTTATGACTGGTTTTGAGCACAGGGGTGTGACCACCAGCCACCACCACAGCTAGGGTGATGGTAGATGGACCTTTCTGTTGGTTTATGTTTTCGTTCAGAGCCTGTGGCTCCTCCAGATATTCTCTCCCAGAGGAGAGTAGAGCGAAATCGATTGTCTAGAAATTGTAGGAGTGGCCACACCGGAGGTGGATGTGTGTGACTTGTCTATGTTAGCATCGAAATCATCAACGCTGAAGTGGCGGTGTCCAATCGTAGGATATACAATAGAAAGTGGGCCCACTGGGTGACATGGTATGGTTCACGAGATATGCGCTTGCAATGTGCATCAATAGTCACTTGTGTTACCGTCCTGGCTGAAATTTTTTCTATTGGTTTGTCATACAGAAAGTTGGTGGGGTACTTATTGGCCTTGGCACATTTTCACATGGGCGAAGATGGGGTGCGGTTATTTATTTATTTATTTATTAGCTGCCGCGCCGGAGCATTAGGGCAGCTTTTGGAGGCAGATCAAAAAACCAAAACAAAAAACAAAGAAACAAGAAAACAATAAGAAAAAGAAGAAAACAAGAAACATAAAAAGAAAATGCACAATACAAAAACCAGTCATCCATGGTCACTGCATGAAACCGCGATTCTGGAATCCATAAGCCTCTTTTTAAAGGACTCGCAGGACAAAGTATCCACAGTATGAGTTGAAAGAGCATTCCACTGGAAGATGGTGCTTGGGAAAAACGAGAAGCGGAGGTAGTTTCTTTTCGTCTGGAAAATCCGGATTTTTTTTTTTTATGATAACCACGGCTGTAATAGTGAGGTACATGAAAGTAAACGTTTGGATCAACAACCGTGCTTCCATGAGAGATCGGGAAAAGAAGTAGCAGCCTACTCTCACTTCGTCGAGTTTGCAAAGTACACAACCCCAAATTAGCAACCAGTTTAGTAACACAGACGTCAGTTCCAAATTGGCGAGTAATAAGTCTGGCTGCATTACGCTGAAGAGATTCAATTTTGTTAATAGCATTTTGCTGGTAAGGGTCCCAAACACTAGCAGCATAGTCTAATTTTGACCTAACAAGGGCTTTGTAAGTCACCAGTCGTGCTTTAGGTGGTGCATCGCGAAGAACTCTGTATGAGAAACGTAGTGTTCGTGAGGCCTCCTCACAAATTTTACTGATGTGATTTTGCCATGTCAATTTATCATCAAGAAGAACACCCAAACATCTAGTTTCGCATTTACGTAGAATCTCAGTTCCACCCACCGGTCCCAAACGGAGGGGAAAAGAATTTGATCAGCAGCCGCTTTATGAGAGACAGAGATAGTTGCAGATTTCGCGGCATTAATCTTCATATCCCAAACATCACACCAATGTGAGAGGCTATATAGATCACGTTGCAATACCAGACAGTCTTCAGGTGTTTTAATGTCGTTGTCCAGAGAACAGTCATCAGCAAACATCCACACTGTAGACGACAAAACATCAGGCAAGTCATTTATGAAAAGTGTAAAAAGGAAAGGTCCCACCACAGATCCCTGCGGGACACCAGAAGTAACAATGTCACTTTCAGAGATGATGCCATTAATCACAACACGCTGATTACGCTGGTGCAAAAAATCTGCAATCCACTGAAGAACATTAGGGGCTAGCCCATAAGCCTCAAGCTATAAAAGCAACAAAGAATGGCTCACAGTGTCCAATGCCTTATGACAATCGATAGGTTGTCAGGGCATCCGTTATAAAAGCATTTTGTAAAGGGTGTTTTTCATTTGCGCCCCACGATGCCACGTTTTGTGTGCATTTGCGACCTGGCGGCGGTAGCCCACCGTTTGCAAACTATGCATCACTCCGCGTTAGAGGAATTTAAATAAACAAATAAATAAATAATTCATTCGTCGTGCAAAAAAAAAATCACGACAGGACAGGGCAGGGCCGATAAAAGGTCACTTAGGCCTGCCCACAAATTTTAAAAGAATGATGAAACGACAAAAGATGGTCGTTCAAATAAAATTGCCTAAAAAGACCCGCCAAACTAATCTAATGAGTAATGGGTAAAAGACAGGAGATGGATATTTAACTTAGATAGTTTTGCCTTAAAAGATGCAACGCTGGTGGCTGTTAGCACATGATTCGGCAAAGAGTTCCAGGCCTTCACAACCCTAAACGAAAAAAACTGGTGGAGGAACTCCTCTCCACCAGTTTCAACGAGTGCCCCCTAGTCACACTATCTTTTCGAAGGTAAAAAAAATACCCGTAATTAAAAATCCAACATGTTATGTAGCGTTTTAATGTTAATATTTGACATTAAAACGCACAATGTTGTTGATTGTAAGTGCGGGGCTGGGGGCAAGGTGGCCTGATGGTTAGCATGACCGTCTCCTGTGCCAGAGGTCCTGGATTCGAGTCCGGCCTCAGCCATCCCTGGCATTTTCAGGCAGAGAAGGGCCGTGTGATGTCTCGTGCTCATGTCTATTGTGGCCTGTATAAGGGAGGGAGGAATTTCTGAAAACCTAGGAATTTCTGATGGGTTTTACCTAGCAAAATTGTTCCTCTCTCCTTCTGGCACCATGGCTATGGCTGGGAGCGCGTCAGACGCTAAGCTATCAGTGCGGAGAACAGGTCCAGCAAGCTGTCAATCTAAATTTGGAGTACTGCGATATGTAGGCCGACGCTGTTTTTTTGTGGTGCACCGCCACAAGGCAGCCGAGGCGGGTCCCCCCTTAATATTCCTACATGTGCAGTGGAACGAAGATACCTGCTTGGACTCGTTGCGATGTTTGACTTCCTACATCCGGCAGACGAAGCTCCTACGTGACAATTGGTTTTGGGGTCTGGGGTGCGACTGAAGAGCCTGCTGCATGCTTGTTCGCCCTCACGGGCCGGTGACTTCCCACACGGTGGCTCGGTGTGATGCTGCGTGACGCAGGAGTGGACATAGGCCAGTTTCGGGCGCATTCCTTAAAATCGGCTGTGGCTTCAGCAACGACTTTTCGTGGGGCCTCGCCGTTCCGAATCCTGGCCATGGACGAACTAGACTCGCCCTCTGTGTTTCATTCAGGCAAATATTCTGTATATGTCGTTACTTCCACCACACAGTAGCAGCTGTGCGGCCTTTAGCAGACCTTCAGTCCTGCAGTAAACACGCTAATCTCGACCAGTTTATCAGCGTAACAGGCAATCGACCTTGTGATTTTCCAAACCAGTATTCTTCTCATCTGAGCATCTCGTCACGCATGATATTTCCTTTGTCTTCTATTTGAGCTTTGGAAGTAACCGGCGCAATCTACGTCAGTTTTTAGTAGGTTGTGGGTGGTGTTTCAGTTGCTGTTTAAAGAATTGGTTTCATTGTTGGTTTGCTTTTAGGTTATTATGCATCCCACCTAGAATGTAGCGGGAGGTGTTTGCACAATTAAAATTCTACATCCCAGGACATGGTTTAAGAATTTGATGGCATGCGTTTTTTAATTTGAATAACTCCTTGCAGTAAGCAGCTAGTCCTTTGGGTACTTGGGAATGCATGAAGCTGCCAGTTCTAACTCTATGAGGACGATAATGGACGGAAGTACGGTGCCAAGTGTTTTTTAAATTTGGAAGATAGGCTGCGTCCATAGTGTGTTGAATACACGGAATGGAAATGTATTTTGGCTAGGGGCAGAAATACATCTCTTATTGAAGAGCTTGGCTCCGTGGTTTCTGATGGCTGAACTTGCTGAGAATATGAACCATTCTTTGGCTGAGGTGTTTGCAATTGACCGTCTTAAAAGTAAAATTGGATTACCTCTGACACTCCAGTAATTGAGTACCGTAAATCGTGTATTAAAAGCCCAGTCGAAGCTAAAGCCCACGCCCTAAAATGCTGTAAAGTCAAATCATAAAATCGTGGAGTTGAAGCCCACCCCTCAAATTGTCGTTTTTCAACGCAAAATTACCTAAAAGTTATATGATGTGAATAAAGATAGTACTGCTTGCTTTGGTTACCGGCCCCTTCTCCCTCCCTGTAGTAATAGTGGACTCTTCTTTAGCTCCTAGCACCTGCACAAGGCCTGAGCATCTCTCACCTAAGCCTCCTCCCTTCTTCACAGTAATTAAAAGGATGTAAAACTTGGTCTTTCAGAGATCGTTCAAAATCTTCGAATTTTCTGCAATAGCTGTCCAGAACGGTTTAGAAAATTAATAATGCTTGATTTAAAGCCAACCTCCCTATTTTTGCCAAATTAACTGCATAAGCCCATGGGCGTTTAATCCACGATTTACGGTACTGACAGCTTTAGGACAACAAGCGAGTTAAGAGTAGGAGGCAGTGTTGAGCCCCCACAAAAGTTAGTGGCACGTCTCTGGACACATTCCAACTTATCATGGTGCTCTTCAGAACAAACCCAACATGCCTGACGCCACATACTCAAGAACACTGTGAACTACTGTGATGTATCAAAGAAATCCTCTTGGGTGGGAGGTGGTTGAGAAGGTGGTCTGAACTGTGGTTCCTTGGCAATGGCAGTCTAACTGTGTTTAAGAAATTCAGATGATGATCAGTGAGGACGATTTAAGTGGTACGAGTAGTTAATTTCAATATGCAGTACTAATTAGTAATTATTTCCAAGTTATCAAGTGATTTGAATATTTGTTTTTTAATCTGGGACTTTACACTTATTGTAATCACAACTGTAGCCTTTGGCAACAATAGGTGAGGTGTTTATTTCCATATATTAAGTATGTCAAGAAGTAGTTGGTATTTTTTTTTATTAAATAGTTTTAGTTGCCAGCGAGGAAAATATCCACTACATGTAAATTGTTGCATTCAGTTCCTGATGATGTATTACCCTGGAGGAATCAAAACTCTCTGGATACGCCTAGCTCAGGTACCCACCTGTGCATGCGCCAGCACGCGCAGGCCCTCCATAAATGGTGTTACGGCGTCAGCCAGCCATCTCTCTTCCTCCAGCCTCCGGCCAATACACACCTCTGCTATTACCCTCCTCATCTTTCGCCTCTCGTCTATCGCCCGCCAAGAAGAAGCCTCGCCCTGAAAACCATGGCATCAACCTTTGGAGGCCCCCTCGTCCTGCAGGCGATCACTCCGTCATCTCTCGTCGAATGTCTCTCGCCCAGAAGAGCTCTCGCTGAAGCGTCATGCCCTTGCATCTCTCGTCAAAAGTCTCCCGTCCTGAAGATCTTTCGTCGAAAGTCTCTCACCAGAGGAACCTTCACTGAACACAATCCACACCCTTGAATCTTTCGTCGAAAGTCTTTCGTTTTTTGTGATCTGTCGTCGAAAGTCTCGATCTGTTGATCTTTCGTCAAAAATCTCTCGGCCTGAAGAGCTAGCTCTCGCTGATGTGTAACGCCCTTGCATCTTTCGTCGAAAGTCTCTCGTTTTTGTGATGTCTCGTCGAAAGTCTCTTGCTCCACTACAGTCGTGTGTTCGTCTACTCACTGCTTCTGCGTAGCTCAACGTAGCTGCCGACCTTGTCCCTTCACCGGACGACACGCCCCTTCTTTACCACAACCGTGTTTATGAAGACTGACTCCCTGCATGAACTGTCGTCTTTCATCGATCATTTTATGATTTACACCGCATTCACGACAGAGTATTATTTCGACCATATTTTTTTTCTAACGCCGTCCGCCCGCTTCACCTCAATCGCCGACCATCTCTCTCGATCATCTCTGCAGTCAGCTTGACCGCCGTCGCTGTCCGCCCTTGACGTGCACCATGACCTTTTTGGCTGACTTCGACTTTCCAGCACCGCTGCTGTACATGCTTCCTGACTAGACTCGGATTCTGCCGGGATGGCCTCCGCCTCTTCTGCCCTACGGCAAGACCTCCACCGGCTGCTCTCATCGTCTCGCACCCACCGTCAAGGCTACCGCCACCTCCATGGCAATCGGTCCTTCGTTGCCGTCATATCGGCTTTTTCATTGCCGACCCTCCATGACCACAGCTGCCGCTTTGATCATCCAGCTGCTATTTACGTTTTCTCTTGCTGCCACTCCGTCTCTCTCCAACCGGATTTTCCAGCTCCTTGCCGAGATTCGTCGCAGTTTTCCGGGGATACACTTCGCAACCGTCATTCTGCTACTCATCATGGGACTTCGCTGGCTATCGCCGGCCCTTGCCCATCTGTGCCTGCTGCCCCTTGTCCCTAGTCCATTGAAGCCAACTGTCCCTCGCAACCCTCGTCCTTTCAAATCTGCGGTCCCTCGTCAACTGAAGCCTGCTGTCCCTCTTCTTTCGTCGCTGTAACTTTTCTGGACCTGAACACTTCTCAACCAACCAACCCAGCAGGTCTGCTCAACAATTTTAAGCGTGCTATCCCATATCTTTTGTCTGTTACTGCCATGCGAAGCTTCCAGTGACGCTCCGGCTGTCAATCTCCAAACGCCGTTGCCAATTTTTAGAACCTTAACAACTACTGTCCCTCATTTTCGATTGTTCATTTTTAAATTGACTGTATCCAGCCGATATTTTGCCATGCATTTTTCAACTTTTAAAATCGACTGGAATCTTCGTAAAACAACATTTCTCTGTCCAAAAAATTCTAACCTCTGACCACCTGCTGCCGTTGCTTAGCTACAAACCTTCAACATGATGGCTTGTGCCCCCTGTTTCTGCTGTCTTTGCACGTAAAATTTGCATCGCCACTGATCGTCTTACTGCCTCACCAAGATGATGTCCAACTCGTAACTCTGGGCAAATTCAGGGCATTTAACCAACCGCTACATTCCTTGGCCTAAGAACACTGGATCGTACGCGTGTGAGGGTTGATAAATACGGCTTTATATTCAAATAAAATTGAACCA
>JAHWFP010166290.1:0-45542 GCA_023313725.1 Lithobius niger
GGTGGAGGATTTCCAACAGCCTGACAAGAAAGAGTAAGATCTTTCTTCCAAGGGGTGCTGATGACGTCATCAAAGGAGGCTGATTTCGCTGAAGCTGAAAAGAGAAGCGTTTCTATTACTACGAATTACGGCGAAGTCTGTGAGGAGATAGGCAATAGCCATTACCCTCTTTCCCCACAATAAAGCATAGGTTTAGAGTAGCTTGTGATTTAGACGAGAAAGTGACGTGACCGTTTAGTTAAAGGTTAAATTTTTTGATTGAGTCATAGTGCATTTTAGTTAGAGTATAACGCAACACTTAGATAGCTTTGCACATACACATGTAATAAAATTTAATACAAACCATCAAATATTGTGAAGAGGAGGGTTTCAGAAAAGAACTAAATTTCAATTTGGAAATTCAAGGTAGCCTAAAGTTTTTATTGCGTTTAGCACGAATTTGAGATAAATCAGATTTATGTCGAAATTGCGAAAATAGGATCATCCAAGAGTGTTTGTTTGTTTGTCTTGTTTTTGTTGTTATAATAAATGTTTTTTGATTGTTTTCTTCATGGTCACATGCGTTTTTAATTTTCAAGTGAGTTAACCTTTAAACTGGGCTGTTACCATTACATATTGCTATCCAGGAACGGAGCTTGAGAGTATATCTGGGGAAGTGAATGGCACTTTCCTCGAGGTGGGGCATGGGCAGTACCTGCATTGTTGTTCCTCCCTCCACTCCCTCCTCCATTACGTCCGTCCTTATCCCTCCGTCCCTTAATTTTTTCATTCCCTTCCATTCTTCCCTACTTTCTCCTTCCCTCTATTGTTCCTTTCTCGCGTTCCCTTTTCATTTTGGTACTGAATCCTCGACAATTTTTTTTCCACGGGTCGTTTCATTATTATTTTTGTTGTTGGTTAATGTTGCGCTTAAGGAGCTCGAACTCAAACTGGTTTTATTTATTTTAATTTTCAACTACGAAAAAAAATTTCGTTGATTGATAGTACAGTTGCATGTTTCTTGTGAATCTGAATTGCTGATTTTCAAAACTGTTGCATTCTCTGTTAGTTTGTATAACGCATTATTTAATGTGAAATCCATGCTATTACAATTAACACACACTAAAAACTGTTTCTAACAATTGGTTTCTAACAACTGGTTTCTAGCAATTGAGTTATAACAATTTCGAATTTACTTTTCTTAATTTCCTGCCCAAAATATACCCAATTTTCGATTTGGATAAAAAAAAAACACCCCGAGTTGTACTTGGTCAGCACACAAAATTCGACCAAGTTCAATTCAGTAGTGTTGGCAAGATGTTTTAACAGAAAAACCCCCAATGAGTCACCGCATAAAGAGCTAAGGTGGCTTCGTTTACTCTGCTTACTGCACTCCAATAATGTTTGGGAAAAGCTTTAATGGAAGAATTAATTTTAGTTCTAGGGAAAAAGTTAGACGTACAAGTTCAGCGAATGTAAACTTGTGGTTCGACTTGGGCGGACAAGTGGTGTTGTGTAAATTAATTGATATTTAAACTTGACGAATTTGAGGTGTCATTGTGTAAAGGACCGTTGTAACTTGTAGCATTATTTTTTTTGAAAGGTCTAGTCCAAGACATTAGTTTTTGTGCTCAGAAATAGGCTAGGCTTGTTTCCTTGCCCACCCAAAACTCCAAACCTCCTTATTTGACTGGATAGCAGTTTATTGAATTAAAAATTTCTAGCTATTAACAATGTTGCTTGCATCAGTTGATTTTTAACATGAACTCGTAATTCTCCGTTTCTTTCAATGTTCCGTGTAATTCGTTCGTTCACTAATTGGTCATTTTACAGTTTTGTTTGTTTGGTAGTGGTTGATTTAATATTTGGAACATTTTTGACGGTCACTGGATATAAATGTTTTTGTCTTTTTTATATTTTATAAAATTGTATTAAAATTTAAATTATTTATTATGAACTGGTCATTACTTATGTCGGGGGGGGGAGACTGAGGAATTGAAAACGCGTCCTCCAAATTTTAGTTGAACCCCTACTCCTAAGATCCTGAAAAAATACCTCCCAGAACCAAGGTCCAAAGCTATTCACCCCCCACCACGAAACGTAAGCTTTTCTTACGCCTTCAAGCATGAATGACTTCCTTTGGACTCATCTACACTAAATGTGTGGAAAAT
The DNA here is from genome assembly GCA_023313725.1 of Lithobius niger. Classification (NCBI taxonomy): domain Eukaryota; kingdom Metazoa; phylum Arthropoda; class Chilopoda; order Lithobiomorpha; family Lithobiidae; genus Lithobius; species Lithobius niger. Next base: position 2,151 of record JAHWFP010166290.1, read on the forward strand.
AGGCATTGACCGTTTAAAGAACGGTTCTTTAAACCACCTTTGGACCGCCATTCATAATTCATGACGGTAGTGATGGAGGGGATGCATATTGTCGCTGATAAGGCAGTTCGACTCAGCACGTCCATGCCCTTCACAACACCTACACAATCATGTAACACAAAAAAATACCTCGTGGTGCAAAAACCTTTTAAGAAAGTGGTTTTAAAGAACTATTTACTGAATAAAACTACACATAATGTCAGAATCTCACAAAACCTTGCATGATGGATTCTCCCCTGTCACCCCCCCCCCGCAGCTACTGCAGTTTTAGAAAATTCAGTGTCAGTAGTCAGTGTTTTTTTGCGACCCCTTACCCTTCACGGGTGTACATCCATGATCCCCGCTAACTTCCTCCGGCCCCCACCTGGAGATAAATAATGACCAGTGCCTTAGCTGCCATCGCAAACAATTAATTGGTGTTAAACCAGCAAGAAGTATCATTAAAGTACTCGAACTTGTCTAAATTTGTTAATAACCTGTTGGTCCAGTAACAGCCTGTGATATTATTTTGGATCGAGGTCCTTCTCCAATAGCAGACACAGCTGTGACCCAAACATCATATCGATGGTCTTTGTTGAGTCCCATCACTTCTAACACCAAATCAGTAGGAGAAGAATGGACGAGGGCATCAGAAGATATGGAATCAGATGTACGAGGATTAGCATCTTTACTGTACCGCATTTCAGAACCAACCTACAAAGCATACATTACGAAAATTAGAGGATAACTTAATTTTATTACCTTAATTTTTTTAACTTAATTTTTATTGTCGACATTATGTCCTTTGCACACTTGTGCTGTTCAAATATGAATACGAGTTTATATTTCATTTTGTCGACAACTACCCATGCAAAGTATTACCACTGTCATGCAAAGATATTTTGCCTCTCAAAGCATGAATAATCCATCACCAAGAATATATTATCGAAATGTTTAGAGCGACCAAGAGATACTGCATTTAGATACTGCATTTGGATACTGCATACGTACACTTCTCTGGTCATGTACACATTCAAAATTTCATTGATGCTTGGCTAAATTACGTGAGTTCTATTACGGAACTGATATTTTATTAGGTCAGTATCGACAAAGGAAACAGGAATCTTTCCAAGTGTTAAGGAAATTACGTACTGACAGCCGTTATATCAGCCTTTAGCTGAAAAGCTTACATCAGTTTCTAAAACAGATTGAAGCTTTCTTCAGTAATGGTGTAAAAGGAAATATAAAAAGGCTTAAACTGAGTTACTAATTTCCAGATACAACATTTTCGTACCAGAAACATGAATACCGCAACCTGTATTGAACAAGATAATCTTTTCTCTGCCACCTGTAATTTTGACATCTCAGTCAAAACTGGAGAAAGTTATAATCAAGTTAAACGTACCCCTTCATCTTCTTCAAGGGATCTGACATAAACATTGTATTTGATAACAGCGCCATTGGGTTTAGTCGGTGCCTTCCATGCGATGATCATCGACTCGGAAGAAGTGGGAAAAGCTTTGATGTCAGAAGGTGCGCTTGGAACTGTTTGATACATAAAGTATATAAGAAATCGAAAGTTTTGCTTGAAATACAAACATCAGGAAGTTTCGTGATCTCGGGGCTTTTGTGCAGTGCTCGCGCTTTCCTCCTGCACACGTGCAATTTACTCCGGAAGTGGGGACAGTTTTTCATAATGACGAGTGCACTGTAACTTTCTTGTTTCGGCTTATTACAGAATTTTTGCCCAGTCAACCATTCTCTTAAAGTGGTAGTTGAAATAAAACCTAGTTTTTTTAAAAAATTTAATACTTTATGGTTTTTATTTTAAAACTGCAGTATTTGTTTTACAACACTGGCAAACACAATTTTTAACAAAATATCCGTACTAATAGGATCAAAATGCTTTTATTTTAAACCCGTTTATCGACATCTGTATTTTAATTATGAGTTTGGATAAAGTGCCACGAATTAAGCACTAGAGTTTTATACCAAACACATTCTACATTTGCAGCATTGCAACAACGCTAAGGTTCACAGCCAATGCTTTTTGCAAAACTAATTTCTAAAACGTCTTGTCTACATGTGAAAAACGTATTTTTTTCAAAACATTTGCATTTACAGTGTAGATGCGTATATTCTAGCTAAAGGGAATAAAACTCTGAAGACATGACATTTAATCAAGAAATTTTCATGTTATTGTAATTCCCCTTTTTTTGAGTGTTATTGTAATTCCCCGTCAATTTGTACAGCTTTTTCTCCCTACGGCTGTTATTGCTTATAGTCTACAAATCATTGCACTTCACGTTCAGTACAGTATTACCATACTTCTTGTTTGCTAACCTTGAATGTGTTAGCGGTGTTACACAAGAAATAAGGAACGAAAAAAGGCTTGGTTTGCCAAACTTCAGTCTCGTTAAAAAAATAACTATATCTTCCGAGAGAAACCAGCATCTCATAAGAATATCATTTGTTTAACTACAAAAAAAAAATACTTTTTATCTTTTAACAGGTTTATACGGAGTTCAGTCGAAATCCTGACATTCGAAATCCCTAAAAAAATCCCAACAATGAAATTCCAGAAGGTTAAATCCCAGAAGGTTAAAATCCGAACATTTAGAATTCTGATGTATTAAAATTCTGTAAAAAAAACCCGATAACAGAAACCCCGACAACTGATATCCCTGCAACTTAAAATTCCAATATTCTCTCATTCACGACGCTTATTTTTACCATGCTTTTTACACACTGTTAAATAACGTGGTACGATAAATGATTTGACCACAGTCCACCAAGAAAGGGCACATTATAGCGTCACCGATCAAAATGAAAACTGAACTGGCTGAGCTGGATGGGCCCTTTACACATCTTGTTTTTAACTTATTTTCCTGAATGTCGTAGACCGCTGGTATATATTTTAAAGATATAGGCAATCATTAAACAATACCAACCTAAAAGACGATATAAAAAAAAGATAAGTAAATGTATATGTTATGGACAAAAAAATAAAAGCTGCCATTAAAAAGCTTAACGTGAAAGGCAATGAAGCTAACTGGCAGTGAGTTGCTAGAGATGTGCCCCAGCCTCACATATTGCTCTTATTTTTTGCCGTTTTCGTTTGTTTATAACATTTGCAGTTGTTAAACGATTTTCGTTCCGTCTTTTGGGAGTATATTGTTTAATAATTCCCTATACTTTTCAAACTTACACTATTGGCGTATGACGATCGGGAAAATAAATAAAAATGGGATGAGGTTGAACGAATCCGGACACGTTAAGGCCAATGAACTCTCACGAGCAAACAGACCCTAAGACTCTTATACTGTTACCCTTGTTTCACTTCGATTGGTTATGTTACCCATATCCTGCCTTTAAAGTTTTACATTCACGACATTTTTGAACCACTATTTAAACGTTTAAAATATAATAAATGCGTACCGTGCATATTAACTTTTACTTATACTGTTTTACCGTAGGCTACTTGAGAAAACTATATTTTCGGGGATCGGAATTTTGAATGTCGTTATTTTCAGTGGGCGGGAACTTAACTGTCGGTATTTCAGTCGTTGGGAATTTAACTGTCGGAATTTGACCCGTCGGGATTTTGACCTGTCGGGATTTGAACCATCTGGATTTTGACCTGTTGTATTGTAGTATCGGGATTTCGACTGCCGGGATTCAAACTGCCGGGAAATTTATATACTGGCTAATTTGGAATATACTGAAAAAATTCGTATTGGAAAGAATGGAAAAATTATTTGTTTGCAAGATATTACTGGAGAAGACTGTAATATATTGTTTAAAGAAACAAAAATGAAATGTTAAGACAAATGTCCTTTCCTGCTAAAGATTCTCTGGATGGAGAGAAACAATTATTCTAGAAAATGCCTAGATTCGTTGCATACTGCAATCGATATGGGCACAAGCTCGTTTCTATAGGGCCATTTTCTACCCGGATGCACAAAGTGTGGTTTGACTTTAATCCCGGACCTTTGATTCACGTGGAGGTAACCAACCAACATCCTATCCCCCCCCTGCACTCCCCCCCTCCAACAAAAGTAAAATAAGTAAAAGGAGAATCTTACATGATTTTGTCCAAATGAGAAATCTTTTTCATTCACCCGAGTTACAAATTTTCCAAACGTACGGCCAACATTCCCCTCGTCTTTCTTTACAGGAATTTCCGCCATTTTTTATATCTCTTGCCCCCCCCCCCCCTGATGCGAGTGCTGCAGAAAATCCACCAAGCACGAAGCCTCCTGTTTTACCACGATTCATACCGTCTTCATGTGTTTTGCAGTAAATGGGATCACTTTTCACGCCATCTCCCATGCGAGTCATTCCTGCAATCTGTACACTATAATTAGTATTGACTTCAAGACCTTGGAGTGTTAGTTTTGGTACGTCAGCCTTTTTGGTGTGAGATGAGGATTCTAATAAGGAAATACATCTTCATAAACTGACACGAACTACGCAATGCAATATAGCTAATATACAATATCGACCTTACCATACCACTCCTCAACTGGTTTATAGAATATTTTGTATCCTCGCAATACTCCGTTGACACCTGCCGGTCGAATTGGATCCCATATAATATAGATGGTATGAGTGGAAAGAGATGAGCATCGAACGTTTGGTGGGCTCTCACTTGGCACTGAAACCAATTAAATGATCAGTATTACATTGATAATAACAATGACCAAATAACATTGATTAACACTTTACTTCTTCCATTGTTGGACTTGCATGATAAGAACAACCTAAAAAGCTACAATAAAAACAGTTCCTTCTCAAAACTATGAAAAGAAATGATAAGGATACCAATTGGTAACTATTGCATACATCCCAAAAATAAAAATAAATATATAAAAAAACTGTCTCCTTCCTGTATCCTTTAGAATGTCACAACGCATGTCGAGACCACCACTTCCTGAGGCAAAGTTTTGCACACACGCCACACACTATGTTTAGCTCGTGTGATAGGTTTGTAAAAAACAAAGAGAAATGTTGTATATCAAATTCCGTGGAGGGACCAAAGTTGCACAGCCACTTACATAGGAACTACGAAGCAATTTCTTTGCAAAAGATTAAATTCTCACAGATCCAACATTAAGCACAATGACAAAACTAATTCCCTAGTGCAGCACAAGATAGCGACAGGGCACTCCCCAGACCTTCAAAACACCCTCGTCTTGTTTCAAGAAAAAATTACAGGTCCCGATTTAATTCAGAAACTATAGCATCCTAGTTCAACGGCCCCCCGTTCATAATCACATAATGTCCAATAATAATCAAATAGCGGAGTACATTTCGACTCTACACAAACTTGGAATTAAAGATTTTTCCCGCTAGGGGTGAGTGGTACATAAACCACCTTGCTTCTCTCACTATCTACAGACGGCCTGCTTTGGCAGGACTGGTAGGCTGTGGGTCTTCCTATTGCCCGGTTTTTTAACCGGTCTTAGGTCCTTCTGGTGCTTTGTGTTTCGTTGGTGTTGGTTGGATTTTGTTTCTTGTGTATTTTTTAATATGACTTGAGTTTCTACTCCAAAAATTTTTAATTTTTAGTTTTTAATTTACGCTTGATAAAGGGTCCCATACAGACCCGAAACGTTGCGAAAATATTATAAACATGTTACACCTTACTGGTTTTTTATTCATTCAAATCACATTTCCGTGCTTTTATCCTTCATTTCACATCATTGTCTTTTCAAGGCACATTGCACAAACCTTTACACAAGTAGCTTATGGATGGACTATAACAAGGCCTCCGTGAACAAACTCAGAATTGCATACAACAATGCTGCTATACGGCTACATGGTCGACCACCATGGTACAGTGCAAGTAGGTTAATGGTTGAGAATAACCTCCCATCCTTTGGAGCGATCAGAAGAAGAGCTGTATGGCGAACTTGTCTTCGGGTGTTGGCTCCTCCTAACCTTCTGGTGCAGGCAGTGACCAGATTTTTATCATGCAAGGAGTACACCTTCAGTACGTGGCATGCAGTACGGTGCGGTGATTGCTTGTAGCTTTTGTTGTGTCATTATTTACTTCCCATCGTACTTTTCATATAATCTATTACTCGGCACTTTTTGTACTCAAGTATAGGTGCTGCGGTCCAAAAAAAAAATGTAGGCCGAGTTTTTGAAATAAATAAATAAATAAATAAATAAATAGTGCCTACCATTATAATGGGCACTTTCTCAGTTAAATCGCCGAACGTGGCCTCTGGTGTACCCAGAGCGACCTATAAGCAGGGCAAGCCTTTCGTCCTGATAAATTTTACTTCGAATCAACTTACAACCAAGTCCCTAAATCAGTAATGTGCCTTCGAAATTCAAGGAAATCCAGTTCGAACCTAACCAAACGTTCACGGTAAGTTAGCCCATAAGAGGCGACCAATGATAGTTTTGTCTCAATGATAATTTTAAGAGACACTAGTTGGAGCTGCACGCCATGGCGACCATTCGTTTAACATTTTACTAGATTATGACACGGACCCTACAATAAATGAATGCTAAGGGCCAGACAGGGCTCTGCTTGTGAACAATGAATTCTATACACTTAATTTTTTTTTAAACATTTTTAAAATTACAATTTACTTGGTGGACTTCTCTCGGCTGTTTAATCACACGAAATGTAGTTATTAAAAAGGAATAGCAGTCAAATGTATTATATTTTATTCGCAACTTAGCTTGTTCAATCCATAGGCAATATAACATAGGAGTCGCTGTTAGCAACCAGTATTACTTATTGACCAGGTGACGGCTCTGTATGTGGTCCAGCTACACAGGCACAAGCCAGTGTGAAGTGTGACGTATCGCAAAACTGTGATTGACGAAACATAATTTGGCAGAGCATGGAAATACACATGAGAGACCAAACCGTACTGGTGTTGCAAATGGTGCATCCAATACCACTCGGGCTTCAGCCAGTGTGAAATGTGTGCAAAAGAGTGGTTGAACATGCCACGGATAGAAGGGACCACTATGTAAAGTATGTAAAGGAAATGTAAAGTATTTATCACAGCCCAAAGCCATCGAGGTACATAAAAGCTGCACATCCTACATTTGCATACAATAACCCTACGGCGTACGAAACATCGGCTTTGGCTAGTCTACTATACTTAATCCATATTTATGCGTTGACTAGGGCTAAAAAAGCTTCTTTTCCATCCATCATGCAGTAAACGAATTAGCATTGAAAGTGTAGGTAAGTAATCGACTCCTCTTCCATAATCCACATGCATCTCAATCAAATAGTCTTACTCACATGTGACTGATTTTTTAAAATTTTGACAGCATGTGTGGTTGTGTAATTCTTGCATGAAGGGCTCAGGTACTAATTAACGTGGAACATTAGTGTGATCAGTTAAGTTGTGACCCAGCTTGATAGCTAAAGAGCCTACTACTGAACAATATGTTATGATTCCGGGGTGATGTGATAAGGCCATAACGGACCACTGACTGGACAAGAAATGGATGACCTTGCCAAATGTTATCAGGGTCATTTAAATGCTAACTTCTTAAATATGCTTCACACGCCATGAGTTTAAATTAGGAATAAGTACGGAACAAAGATACATTAGCAATGCAAAAAAAACATAACGAAAATCGGACCAGATTTGCAGGACCTATGACGCACGTAAAATTGCTACTTTCGACTCCTGAATGGCATTCCATTCAAACACTCCGTCGTTCAGGGAAGCATCGCCTACTTTCAGGGGTCGAGAGTAGTCATTTTACGTTTGTCATATCAGGTCCGATTTTCGTTATGTGTTATGCATTGCTAATGTCTCTTTGTTCCCTATATATTCTTAATTTATACTCATGGTGTGTGATGCCTATTTAAGAAGTTAGCAGTTGAATGTCCTTGATAACATTTGGCAAGGGCTTCTATTTCTTGCCCAATTAATGGCCCCTCTTGCCCTCATCACATCAACCGAATCTCATGACATATCGTTCAGTAGTACTTTAGCTATCAAGCTGGGTCACAGCTTAACTGATTACCCAGTGTAGTTGTAAAGATGTTTAATTTTAAGCGTTAATTTCTGTGCATTTGCATTGCATATTTATGGCCCTCATGTTATCACTAAGCAAGGTTGAACAGGTTCCAAGCTCTGGGCAACCTACAACTGAGTGGCTGCTTGTTACCACAGTCTATGGAACAGCCGACTAGTAAAGGGAAGGTCCTTGTTTCGAGCAAACAAGCCAGGCCAGTTTTCTTTCTTCATCAGATTAGTGTAGGCCTATCTTATAATCTCACAAGGCAAAAATGCTAACCCACTATTTCTTATAATAATTACCTTACTATATTTAAAAATTATTAATGAAATTAATAATACAAGTGTTACCATCCTCGGAGGTCATAACGACGACTTCAGGTGACAAGGGCCCTCTTCCTATCTTATTGTATGCTTGTACAACAATGCTGTACTGTGAATACATCTGCAGATCTGGTAGTTGATAGATGAGATCTTCTGAATAGTCTTCGGGCACATCGAGATGATCGAAAGTGTACGATTCATTAGATCCTTTCAATTTGTATCCAACGTGATATCCACGAAGAACCCCATTTTGAAGATACTTCTCTGGAGGCTAAAAAACAAGAATTGAAAGATGTGCGTACAATGTATTACTTCGAAGTAATCTACGAAGAAATTATTACTGATTTGCTTTTTTTGATGGCTCCAACGACTAGCAGATGCACGTTTGATTACATGCCAGTTAAAATTGAATAATTATTACTTGTCATTTAATTACTGCATTTGGTTTACTTGCTCATGTCATAATTTTTCCATAAAATGAACGTCGTTCTACATTGGCTCAGCGATTGCAAGACAATAATCTCGTTGCGTAATGCTTAAATAGCCTAGTCACTGAAACACTACTGGCTTCATTTACGATAATGTTACTGAACTAGGCCCCTCTGCGTGTTTCCCAATACAATAAATGCATAACATACTACTGTAATATTCCGAGGTCGAATGTTGGGAAGATTAATAGAATTTAGTGACTTGTTAAAGTCACTAAATAAAGCTAAATTATTATCTAATCTACAGTCAGACCAATAAAAGGTTCAACAGCTCTCTCTTCACTGTAATGAATTCATTAGCTTCAAATGACATGCCGAAGGCATTTTTGTTTACAGATATTGGTTTGGTACGCCCTATACGTTTTTATTATATTTAAAAGGTGACAATTAATGCCGTTTAATGCCCCAAAAGCATCTCACCGGTGTATTCTATCACATGCTATAGTAACATGTCAACAAATAATAACTTCACATCAAATCAAAAACGGTTAAGTTTAAGATCCCTTCTTCTAAATGCCAACGTGCTTTTTTTTGTTTGCAATTAAACGTACTTGCCAAGTAATCCTGAGTGATCGCTTATCAATTGATTCAACTTGCACCTTTCTGGGAGCTCCTGTTGGAACTGGAAAAGGGAAACAAGACAAAACTATATGACAAGCCGTTAAGTAATGCTAACTAATGAGATAAGACCAAAATTAGTTAAAATAAAAAATCTAATTTTTGGTAAAATTTGATGCTCATTTCTACTATGTGGCTAGAATACTAATGAGAGCTGCACTGTAAAAACATGTATTTTAAAATTAGCACATTTTTAGGCACGTCGAAAACATTTTCAGACGTTTTTAACTGAAAAACACATAAAAGCCAGTTACAAATAGAATGTGTTGAGACGAAACCTATAAAAGCATTACCGTCTATGTATTGTTGCAGACGTGAAATGTGTTCAAAAAGATACGCTAGCTCTTATTTAGCAACATTTTGTAAAACATTTAAAAAACAAAAACCGCGACAAAAGTGTTTAAAATAAAACAATAGTGTCTTTATTACAACGCGTATGTTTTTGACACTAGTGTTTAAAGAAAGCGTTTATGTTTATCATGTGTTGTAAAATAAACGATACCGCTTAAAGATACAAACACTTCTGTTTTATTTCAAAAACTTTTGATATTACATGTGTTTTATACTCAGGCCACTCAAAGAACGACTTGATGTTCTAATCGAGTGTTTAAGTCGTGACCACGACTGCCTGTGTCAGATACACGCAAGGTGCATTTTTGGCCATTCATTACTACCAGTTACTAAAATAACTAGCAAAGCTTGGAAGAGAGAGTCAATAGTCCAAGGGCAAACTAAGCTACACCTCCCACTAATCCTCATGCCAATCTGTCAATTTTGTCTATAATACATTATATTCAGCTGGGAAGTAACACAAATAAGAGCACAATGGTTTTTTAAATTTTATTTACCAATACTTCTAACAGGACGGCTATCCGTTTTCCTGCAAACCACAAGCATTCCTTTGCCGCTGCCAACATTTTCTTAACAATAGGGAGTTGTTTATTCGCATGCATACGTCTTATTGTGCACATTACTTTGTCGGGAAAAGCTATAGACTTAGCGCACCTTGCATGAGACGCATAGCAAAACCTCACGGTCAATACACTCAAGCAGCCACTGCACACTATCTGGCTGGTGTGTTAGTTCTAAACTCTCCACATCCAGTGACCCTACATTCGAAATAATTTAAGACGTTTGAAACTATCTCCCAAGCTTAACTGTGTTAACCCTAACGAAGTTGAATTCGCTGCTATGTCTTGGCTTGATTGTCGCCAAGGTGCACCTATCCTACAGGCAGAAACGGGCGATGATCGATGCGGGCAGAGTCATTCTTTTAGTGGCCCGACTTTAAGCATGTATTTATAAAATATTGCAAATTGAACGCCAAAGTTTCATGTGTTTTTCATCCTAAAACGTCTAAGAATGTTTTCTAGGTGGTACGTGCGTCTAAATGGTTTTATATTTAAACACATGTTTTTACAGTGTATAGTTTGTCACATACTGACAGGTATAATTCTTTTACATGCTTGCTGAATGAAAATATTAAAAAATTGTGCATACAAATAATAAAGTTTCAACAAATATAGACAACATTTTATTATTTAATGGGCCATACAAAACTACACTGTGCAACAATAAAAAACTGGGTAGTTGAATCCAAACGTACGGTCTTTATTTGTGTGGGTACTGCAGCTGTAAAATATATTGAAACAATTCCAGAGTTTTACGACGTCGTGTATGGTACTGTTTGTTCTTTACGGTAATATTTTCGTGTTTTTCGCATTACCTTCTTCCTGAGTGATAACAACTGTTTCACGGCTGAATTCACTTCTTCCAACAGAATTAGCAGCACCAATTGTTATTTGATATTTTTGGGCAGCTTCAAGATTCTTTAGTATAGTCGTTGATTGGCTTGGAAGGACAGTAATGTTATGGGAAACTTCCTTTTCCCCCGTCATCTTATATTGAATGTAAAATGCAGTTAATGGACTTCCCCCATCAGAAGGACTATTCCACCAAATTTGGATACTTCGATTTCCATTGGCTTCAGCTCGAGTAATTTCCGGAGTGGATGGAGGTTCTGCACAAATAAAGCCTTTAGATGAGAACCTTACAAGTATGATTTAATGCTAATATAAAGTAAAAATACTTAACCTTGGACAATTAGATTAACGGTGAATTCTGCTGATCCGTAAGCATTCTTCGCCGAACACACAAACACTTTAGAATCCTTTTGCGTAACTTTGGAAATGGTCATTTCACTCAATGACGTGGTCTTAGTAACGTTGCCTTTAAAATTCATACTTATCCTGTTCCAATATAAAAAAAAAGTGATACAGTCTAGTCATAAACTTAGCAAATAATGAAAATTTGCCATGCATTGAAAGCACTTTCCAATAGCACTTTTCCAGGTTTTAACTCTTGAATTCTTCTGTTAATTCTTTACTGAAGAATTAAATGTTTGGAACTTAACCTGCTGTCTGTTCAAGAATTCTTGCTGGTCGCAATCAAACTGACTGGAGAAGGATATTGACTTTGGATTTATTGTTTTTTCAACCAGTTTTCAATCTCTGTAATAATACGCAACTTTTAAAAGTCACAAAATGCAAATGTGTCATCCTAATGCAGGTATAAAGTTGATAAAAATTGTATGTTCGGTTCACCATGAGGATCACTGTAGCCTTCTGAGCTTTCAAATAAAATAAAATATACTGTCTGAAAGGATTATAGTTTGAGTAAACATGTCAACAAACTCAAAAATGTTAAAGTTACAAAGTTATTATGTAAACAGAAATAATAAAAATTCCACGTTTATTCATTTATACTTTTCCAATTTATTTTTCAAACTAGCAAATCGTAGGGGAGTTTAACCAACCTTTGGCTTTTTATTGAAGTAATGCTTTTCCCATTAGCTGACCAGACAAATTCAACTGGGATATCTCCTTTTGCTTCGCATGGTATAACTGCAGTTTGATCCTTTCTCACGGTAATGGTTTTCGATGTGATATCAAAACGTGGTGGAACTACAACAAAAAATAAATAATTGCATAATTACGTTTTAATTCCGATTATTGGACAAGAAAATACGTTTTGTATTTTTAATTGCATTTTTTTATATTTTCAATCTTAACTTCCCTTTTACCTTCCTCATTGGCTGCCAATACCATCGGGGGAATACAAGTTCCTGGCAGGTCTAACCTTAGTAGTAAGGCAGTCTTAGTTTTCTCTTTTCCATTCATCATTTTCAACGTTACCCTTACGAATCCGAAGTTGTGTTTTTAAAATAATAATTACACTATTTTAACCTGACACTATTTCACAAGATAGGTAAAAAAAAAAGATACAGAAGAGTAAGTAAGAATACACAATGATGCGTAAGGGTGTATCAGGGAAACTAAGGTTACGCAAGGGTGCACAAGGGTGCACAAGCGTACTTTATGGTAAATGAAGGAATGCAACGCTACAACGGTAAGCAAGGACAGCAAATAAGGGTACATAAAGGAAAATAAGGGTACACAACAGTGAATACGGGCACAAAATGGTATGCAAGAGTATATTAGGGAAGTACGGATACACAACGGTTCAGAAGGGTAAGTAAGGGTATATAAGGATGAACAAGGACACACAAAGGAACCTAAAGAAACATAAGGGTACATAAGGGAATATTTTTGTTAATAGTTGTCCATGGTTTATTGGCTGTGGTTCCAATTTCGATCCAAAGGTGGGATGCTTTTCATTATGCACCACTGAAGGATATCCTAAATCTGGGTAATACCCATTTCTTTAAAATATCTTATTGCATAGTTTCCATATTCATGGATTAAAAATTATTTGCACACCATCTTTCTCATTGCATTTTGATAGTACCATCTAATCCCTTTGCCTGTAAACCGTCGTATTATATTTCAAGTCGACGTGTCTATAATAACATCTCTGTCTGAGTGATTCTTTCTTGTTTTAATGAGTATTATCTGCCTGTCGCATTGGCGGAATTTGACGAGCGTATAGCAATAAATAATGTAAGTCATGTTTATTTTTACAGAGCATATACTATGGTTCTGTATATGGTTATGTTATGGTGCTTGAGTTTGGAACGTTTGAATGCTGTCCTTACGGAACTTATTTCTTTCAAAAAAGGATTCTACAGGATTATCCTGTTTCAAGAGCTCTGCTGGATTTGTACTGGAGCATTTAACACAATTATTTTATGTTGAATCAAGACGCACACTAGTGAGTCGCCCGCCAAGATAACACAAGAATATCCAGATAATATATATATGAGAATGGCGACCATTAGACAAGTTGTGTCTTTACAGCAAAGGCAGTTTGGCTGTTTTCAGGCAGGTGAGGATAAATAACAATGCAACAGAAAAGTCTGATTTGGTCACCTGACAACATAAAAGTCACTGTTAGTGAAACAGCTTAACGCTTTCTTGTTGAAAAAACGACGTGAATAACGTTGATATTTGCCTAATTACTTACTTCCTACTTACTACGTACTACTAACGCTTTTGTTGTGTCACGAAAATAAATTCTTCATGCGGTGAATAAAGCTGGTCTTAGCTCATTTTACAGGTATTGCTCTGGAGATGTGCCCTTTTCATATGGACCTTACTAATTGGTCAAGTGGTTCAGGAGCTCCAAACGTTCAAATTGATTGTTTTACATTGTTTTAAACATTGTTATAAAGCAACAATGCTAAACTGAACATTAAAGAAATCCGTGCGTTTTGGATTAGCTTGGCAAAGAGCTTGGCGTTTGATATCACGGCTTCACACAGCCGGAAAGCTTGGCGGGAATCCTTAACAATTTTTTTTTGGGTAACATCGTTACGCGAGCTTACACTGCCATGAAAGTTTCCATTCGCGAGAGGTTTTCATTTTAGATTGTTCAAGGCATATAACTGAGGACGTATAATATATAGAGTATACAAACCAGTATGTAAATGAAAGAATAAACAAAGGATACAAAAAGAGTACGTAAATAAAGGATAAATAAATAATAGGCAAATAATAGGTAAGTAAGGGTACACAAGAGCAATAAGGGCAATAAAAGTAAATACGGTTGCTCAACGGTAAATAAACGTCAACAAGGATAAACAAGGTTACATAAAGGTATGTAAGGATAAAAAATGGTATACCATGGTACACAATGGTAAAGAAGTGTACATGGGGATACTAAATATGATGAACATTGGGAATATTGGGGTAAATAAGAGTATAGAATGAATGGTACATAAGGGTACATATCAAACACAAGAGGAAGAAGCAAGGGTACAAAAGAATAAACGATGGTAAAACAGTGTATACCAAGGAAACAAGGGTAAGCAACGGCGAAAATGATTAAAACACACCGTAATTCTATGTCAAGTTGGAAACCAATGTTCACCATTTAACTTTTTCATTGTGCATTTATTTCAGGTACTTTTCATACATTGGAGCATAAACATTCTAAACGTATACACAAATCACTGAGAGTCAGGAAAAACATTAAGAACAAAGTCATTCAAAACTGAAAAAGGGAGTGAAAAGATTGTGGTATCCTGAAGACAAAAACCAAACCTAAGACAAAGAAGAAAAAAAGAACAGTTCAAATTCGGCTGACTTCTCGTCAAGAGAATCTATAGCACGAATTATTTAAGACAGCTACAGCATCCCGCACTGAACAGCAGTGCTGATCCACTGCTGTAAATACGCCGTGGCCTTATTATCAATAGTGGCATTGGCGATTTTACGCCCACTGAAATGAAACAGGGCAAGACCTGCCTCCACAACGGATCTGAGGGTTTCAACTGCAGTTGGATAGAATACATACATATCGACTGGGTAGAGGTACTTCTTTTTTTTATGACCTCAGCGGCTCTGGTTGCCTTTAGCAAACTAGAAGCGGTAATGCTGAGGTAGGAGGGGAGATTTGGTACAGGTAAAGTCTCACACTAGTTGCTTGGCCTCCTGCACTAGGGAAAAATGTGATCCCATTGGGCTCTTACTGTTTTCAGCCTCTAAGTCAACGACAGTTAAGTTGTGTGTGAATGGCATCGGAGACCTGTGCTCTTTTAATCAGATCATTGACAGCAGAGTGACAGGATCAACGGCCTGCGTCCATGTACCTCAGAGGTTCCATCAGAGCACCAGATTGGTAAACATTGGTTTACAGACGAGGCATCCCAGGCGCAGGGCAATAGCAACTCGCAAGTCCCCGTCATCAAAATGTGAAGACTGAGAAAAATAAAATTTTAGAAATTCAAAATATCATCGTGCAGAAAAATTGCCATTTAGCTTCACTACCACACACAAATGTTTCATAACTCTGAAGTTACGTCTTGGGTTGCCACAAGGGCCTTAAAGTTGATGAATAATGACGAAAAAGGCAAAAATGATGATTTAATCAGTTTGAAATTTTACTTAACCATTATCACATTAGATAATTTCAGAAACCGTTAAAGATAAGCACAACTTCAAGGATTTTTTTTCAGAACAGTATGAATTACTAGATGTAAGCCCGTGCTACGCACGGGTGTTGTAATGATTTTGTGATATTTCCATCAAGGGTTTGATTTGGTACATGTAAGTGGCAGTAAAATTATTGATTGTGTTGCCATCTGTTGCGATTTACTTACATTTAAGTTGAGTGTTGCTGGCACTGCTGCTGTTCTTGTGCGAGGTTAAAGTATATCTTTATAAAGTATATTTTCCGTAAATGTATTGTCTTTTGCACTTAATAATTCCCCTTGTTTGTTGGTGTTTAGCATTTGTACATGAACATTTTTTTCGGAAGTCACCCGTGAGAAGGCTACGTATTATTGTCCATGTGCAAATACTGGTTGGGGTAAATAAATCCGTCCGTAAGAAGGTAGCGTGTAATATCGTGACTAATACCGCAGGCTATTTGACCACGCCCGCAACAGATGGCGGCACTGTGTATTCAGGTGCCGGCATGCATTTTTTTAAAGTTTTAAAAGTCAGCGGCTTTGCTGACGAATCGCTTGATGACACCATGGACTTCGTTCGCTTGGGTTCACTATCAAGAAATGGCGCTGCGACTGGCAAGCATTTTTTTTTTCTAAAACACCGAGCAGTTTCGTACTCAAAATCCCGATTGGTTCTTTTTAAACTTAAAAATTAGATGCTGTCTTTTGTTTACAACACAACTGCTAACAAATCCGTTCAGCTTGAACTGACTTACTTTAAACTTTAAACACATAAAGGTAACGATCAAATTGGAACTCCAATCATCACGAAACAGAAGCAAGCTTACAGGCATGGAGTTGAGCACAGCTACTATCTCATCGGGCCTTGATAAGAAGCAAGCTTACAGGCATGGAGTTGAGCACAGCTACTATCTCATCGGGCCTTGATATTGCTTCGTTCGCTTGCGTTGACTATAAAGAGATGGCGCCACGACTGTTGATCCGGTTGTTTACTTGCGGCCGTCGGCCGTCGTGTGGCCGTCTCGTTGCGTCCATCTGACGCGACAACTCGATTTTATTAATAAAGATGTTAGGGGGCAAAATGGGCTGAAATGCTATGTTGGCCTATCGTTGATGTTACATTACGCCGATAGATTTTTGCCTTTTTTCACGTTCTGCCCGTTGTAGTACCAGGTTAAATTTCAAGGCCCTATTGTCAACCCAAGCCCTGACCTCAGATAGATGATATTTTTGTGTGTGGTAGTGATGTTAAAAGCAACTTTTCCACACTATTTTATTTTGATTTGCTAAAATTTATATTTTCAGCCCACCTCAGTTGAGGGGAAGGGAAAGTATTAAAGCCAGCTATTAGATCAGTGCAACATCAGTCCTTTTAGGGTGCGTTTATGCAAGGGCGATTTCCTCGCTCACTAGCTTTTACTTGGTCAATACTAAATCTGCTGGCTGCTTCTCGCCTTTGCCGGAGAATGCAACTTTCGAGTTTTCTAAACGTAGTAACCATGGCAACAACGCGGACGCAAATTTTCTCCTCATGCCTCCCGACACGACGTACGATGCGTGCAACACGACAGCGTCGATTTATGACAATTAGAAAACAATTTTTATTGCAGTACAAGACGAAGGATAGATTTTTGAATGCCGGTATTCGATGCTTTGTCTTCGATTCGACAACCCCGAATATGGACTTCATGTTGGATTTTGAATTCTCGCTGCGAGTAGCTATTTATTCTACTGTCATTTGATCACTGATAGAAGCTGTTTTTCAGCAAGAATAGCAAAGTTTGGAAATAGCGTGAAATGGCAACAATGTTGCAACAATGTTTAAAATGACTGTTGCACTTTATTCTTTGTCCGTGTAGTTATTTATAAAACATGTAATTTGTTGTCTATTAACGCATTCATTTAATAGAAACGGGAAATTATTCGTAAATAAATAACGGTTGCCCAGCAAATAGCTTTCGGCTAGCGAGAAGGTCTCGTTGCGTAAACGAGCCCTTATAGATTCCCTCTTTTGACACGTGCTAGTGGTATATACAATTTACATATACCAGTGGTACTATTGTTTCGGTGACGGTGACGCAGTAGTTACCACTGGTTACCACTTAGTTACCACTTATCGACCAATAGCATTGACCTGTGTTGCATGCAAGATCATGGAAGCTAATATTAGAGATACCCTTCTGGCCTTTTTAAATGCATGCAGTGTCTTTCGAAATGATCAGTTTGGGTTCCTTCCAGGCAGGTCTTCCGCGCTCCAGTTGCTGGCTGTCTTTGATCGATGGACCTCCGCACTGGACGTTGGCGTAGCTAGTGATACCGTATACTTCGATTTAAAAAAAGCTTTCGTGTCGGTAATACATCGAAAACTGCTGATGAAGTTAAACGGCTGCGGTATTATTGGAAAACTTCTGAGTTGGCTCAAAATTTACCTTAAGGATTGCTCTCAACAGGTTATTATAAATCAAACCTCTTCTACCAGAGAACTGGTACTCAGTGGCGTCCCTCAAGGGTCGGTTCTCGGGCCACTTCTTTTTCTTATTTATTTAAATGACTTAAATCTTGATATGCCACCTGTTTTTGGTGCAAAATTTGCAGATGACATAAAGATGGGGACCGAAAATCTTACACACAGTACATCTCTATGCCTTGAGGAGGCAATTTCCGAGGTACATTTATGGTCAAATAATTGGCAGCTCCACTCTCCATCGCGAAATGTCTTACTTTTCACATTGGAAATAGTAATCCGGGATACCCCTACACCCTGGATGAAATAGTGTTACTGCAGGTAAACGAGATTCGACATCTTGGTATTTGGTTCACCAAAGACATGAAGTCGTCGTTGCACTGCCAAAAGGTGAGTGCACTGGCATTCCGGCATTTGGCTGTGGTAAATAGATGTTTTATGTCTGGAAATTTGAAAAATAAAATTTGGGCGTTTAAGGTTTTTTGCGCCCACTTCTTGAAAATGCAACACCGGCATGGTCACTGCATCTCGCAAAGGACATTGACCTTATTGAATCAGTCCAAAGAAAGTTTACAAAAAGCCTCCCAGGGCTCCGTGATTTAAACCATATTGAAAGGCTTGCTAGGACTGGACTGGAATTGTTGGAGTTACACAGAATTAGGTATGACCTAGTGTTGACTTATAGAATTGTGCGGGGCTTAGTTAGCATTGATATGCCCTTCTTTGATCACGTACAACATCGCTATGTAACACGTGGCCACCCATGGAAGTTAGCGGTTCAAGGATCCAGTCGCGACTGTAGAAACAAATTCTTTAAGGTACGAGTCGTCCCTATCTGGAATTCTCTAAAATACGAAACTGTGTGCAAGGAAACCCTTGATGGATTTCGCAAATCGCTTAAATCAGAAAAAACTTGGGCCTTTTCTTAGTCGGCCATTGTAAACAACAAATTTCGTCAGGAATTTCACTCCCCCACGCCAACCCACCTCTTCTCCTTGTACGTTGTTACCCGCTCACAACCCTTCTGGTAACCATCTGTATTCTAGTGGAAAATATATATTTATTAAATATTATTATTATAGTTACCAGTGTAAAGCCCCGTGTCTTTTTTATTATCTTCTTGCCTCTTCAAAAAGGCAAAGCCATTGCTGTAAGAATGTGCCTAAGAAACCTAAGAATGTGCCTGTGAATGTTAAAAAAAATACCAGCTAGTGATGACAACACTGGAAAGACCCATATTACAGTGGAAAGTCCCATATTACATAAACCGTCTTGGTTTATGTAATCCTACTTCTTTAACAGTGTGATAAATTTAAAAGCCATTGGGAAAATAACTACGAAATAATCACGAATTACATTCCGTATTACCACACGTGTCACCATTATTTAAAGTACGCTGTAGAGTCCTCAAAATGCACAGTTACTATCGTGCACAAGCGTAACAACGCGACGTACAACACGACGTACAAATTCTTTGCTAGTCATCCAAGCCTCAATTTTGAAACCGTACCGCTTTTTGGTTCAGTTTTTCGATTAACTTTGCAAGGGTTGTAAACACGCATTACAAGTCGTATATTGGAACTTTGAATCAGCAGAGCACCTTTCCTTTATTTCCGTTAATTTGGTGATTTGCAATGTGCTCGCTTGCCAAAAAGAAGCAAACGATGACAAGATTCCGATAATGGTGCTATCAGTGATCAACGTATTGGCAATTCGTGAACGAAAAATCAGCTGGCCACAGAGAACTTTGGGTTTATACCCTCTGTTCTAAGGTATTGTGAATTTAATTTACAAAACGAAAATCGATAGGATTTCGCTTCCAAATTCTGCCAACTTGGCTCATCTACGTTGTTCTACTCGTGACTTACTGTGACGCTACCACGTCTTCATTCGATGCTAGCGAACATGGTTTGATAGGAGGTATACAGCCTAAGTCGAAGTCGTCCTCTTAATGCAAGTCTTAACGGCTGTGAGGTCTACTAATTAACTAATGTGGATTCATTCCATTTACTGCTACCAAGGTATAAAAATAAAGATGCGTACATGCGTAGATACATTGCTATGCCTATTTAGGCTGTCATTCAATTTTAGGCCTTGAGACAGTAAATCAACCGACGTACCTGCTTAAATTGACTTTCTCGTTAAATAAACTTTCGCTTTCTTTACTTACCGTGGACTTCCAAGAGCAAAGATTTTCCCAGACCATCACCAACTCCGTTTGTTGCAATACAGAAATAATATCCTTCGTCAGATTCTAAAGTATCTTCTATAGTTAAAGTTCCATTGGAAAGTATTTTCATGTTGTTCTTAAATCCTGGTCGAATCGGCTCTCGCTCTCCAGTCAAATCATGGCCTGTAATTAATAATAACAGGTTTAGCCGAAACTTTCGAAACCAGTAAAATGACTTGTGGTTGCTATTCTTACCTTTAACTTTCAACCACTGAATATCTGGTTTTGGAAAACCTTCTGCTTGGCAATTTAGAATTGTCTTCATGCCTCTGATGCTCACTGCATCTTTTGGTGTAAAAACCCAACGTGGGGGTACTGCAAAGATTGAGTGATACGTTGTAGTGGCAAGACTTACAATTTTATTTAAAAACATAAAATACTAAACTTTTCTGTTTTCGTTTTGTTTAGATTATTAAACTGCAGCAGCTAGTTGATCTCAGTTTCGTTGAAGTCCGGTTTTTAAAACCTGTATCCTTTTCAATGGTGCAACTTGCTGCGGAAATGTAGGCCTGATTTCACAGAAGAAATAACACGTAAAGACTGTTCATGCTACTGCTGGCTTGTTAGTTCGTGAGTGTCAGTTGATGAAAAATATTGAAGCTGCAAAGCAGGGTTTCACATTGGCAGAAATTTAACAGTTTAGCGAGAAAAATTGGATACATCCAGAGTTATGTGAATTGGAATCCCCACTGTTTTTTTTTAGTTCTGACAAAGGCGAGAATGGTTCAAACAAAAACAGAGAAGATCAGCCGGTACGACATGAATTTCAAACGGAAATTTTAAATGACGTTTGTGGTTTTTTTAACCCACCTGGAAAAATAACTATTGGATGAAAGAGCATAAAACTGATCCATAAATAAATACAGATGCAAACGTATTTTCGTTGCCTTTGGACTTGAAATGTCAGCTGCCTAAGCGGGAATTGAACCTTCAACCTTTGAGATCAATTCTGAAGCTTCAAGTCATACTGACATGGCCGTACGACAATTGATCATGTCAGTAAGACTAAGTGGTAGAAATTTGGCCTTTGGTCTCAAAGGTCGGGGGATCAATTCCTGCTCAAGTAGTCTGACATTTTAAGTCCAAAAGACAATGGAAATAGGTTTGCATCCGTATTTATTTATGACTCATCGAGACAATATGGCTTTTCGTCCTGTTTATGGCCTTAGTTAAACAACTTTAAAAGAAAGGGTTTACTATTCATATTGAGTTTTGTTAATAACCAATAGGGAACCGATACGAAAGCCGTGTGTGTGTCGGTTTTTAGATTACCATAAGCCAGAGAAGCGATATCACGTTCCCACTTGGCTTGAAAATCAGGGCACTGTCCACTCGGATTGCTTTGCTCACTCAGAAACACTCAGAAATCTTGGTTTTTTTGTGTGGTCGGAATTGTTTTTTTTTTATTCCCTTATCAGGTGTTCATGTCTAGTTTTGAACGGGTTGTGAATGGGTGGGCCGCAAAACTGATACAAACATACACCATTTCAAATTCATAACACTGCATTAGTTAGGAACTATGTCTAACAATTTTAAATATAGAGCCATGTTTTGTTATAGTAAATGTATCAACAAATCGTTTTTATAATAATTAATAATTTTCTTAATAAATAATGATCAACTTTTCTCTATAATAATAATTAATCAATTATAAATTACAAATTATAAAAAATTTAGCACTGTTGTAGTAATTGTCAGTAGTAACACCATAAGAGGCTGGATTAATACGGACCACTTTTCTTCTTTACAAGTTTTATTTCAAACTAAAAAAAAACGCCGAGCGCGTACTCTAGGTGATTTTATGAGCTAGGGAATACAACGAGGAACTGAGAAAAATTATGTATAAATAGCCTACAGTAGATTGTCATTTATAACGGAACTACATGTTGCAACACTTCGTGATAAAAACAAGATGGAGACACGAAGACAAAAATTGAGTCGAACAATCATGTATGCGGTTAGTTAGCATAAGTAATATCCCAAGATCTAAGGATATAATCGATAACTTTTTTTACCCAGAGTGTTTTTCCTCTTATAGTCTCACGAGTGCTACTGAGCAGAAATTAATTTCACGAGTGCGAAACACGAGGCAAATTGTCTGCAAATAAATAACATGAGTGAGTTTAAAGAGCCGAAACACGAGTGGTGAAAAAATTTGATCAATTCCAATATTTAGTTAGAATTATGAAGTCGTGAACATCTTCAGTGCAGTTTTACGCGTATTTGAAGGTCATAAATCAAGTAACAGCAATGAAAGTAGGACGAACGGAAAGGCAATTTCATTATATTTCATTTGGCACTAATCTCATCTTTGTAATTTCAAGAGGAGTAGAGGTACACGCACGCACATCGTACGTTAATGATGTAGAATATGAAGACCAATGCAAACATAGCTCATGTCTGAGTCGTTTAGCGTATTAGGAACAATAAATTATTATTGCATTATATCGTAATATTATATTATCATTACTATTATCGCATACTTCATTATTCTGGTAATCAGAGAAACATGTTTTAAGACAAAATTTAATTATTATGTCGAAATGAATGCTGCATTAATTTAATAACATATTTTTAAATAGACATTTAATAAATGTGCTTACAGACAATTCATAATAGACACACAGGAAAAAGAGAGGTTATTCGGTTCCTACACTAAGTAATGCTATCAAAACAGTTGTTCCTTGATGAACAATAGCCCACAATTCATGAGAAGACAAGAGTTTAATTTTTGGTCAATATTTCCAGACTTTGCATGGCCACAAGTAGTACACGTCAAAACATTAAAAACAATGAGTGATGATGCAAGACAGTTTAGAAATTTGTCGCCATCTTGTAATGATAAGCCTGTGAATATTGGCCAAAAATTAAACTCTTGTTGTCTTCTCATTAATTATGGGCTACTATTCGTCAGGGAACCATTCTTTTGATACCATCTTTTGCTTGCAAAGTAACTCAACATTGTTGCTGAGATAATTAGATTTCAAGTTACAGTTGGTTATTGTGGTCGATAATTTTCATTTTCTTGGAAAAACAACTCTGAACTTATGAGTTAAATGTGATACAAGCAGGATTACCATTGACAGATAGCCATGCACTGTGACTGGCTGTTGCTGCGTGATTCATTGCAACACATGTGTAATTTCCTCCATGCTCTGTGCCAACTGGGTCAATGGAAAGCACACTGGAATAATCATCGAAGTCCCTGATAGAGACAGAAGAGTGTCCATTTGCCAGTGATTGGCCATCTTTCAACCAATTAATGGTCAGTGGCAAGTCTCCTCGACTAACGACGCATGATACACGCACGAGCATGCCTTCTAGTAATGGTTCAGTAGGAAAGGCAAAAGGTACAATCTTAGGAGGCACTGCAAAGACCAAAAGAATTACCATTGACTATCAGTTGGGCTGAATGGCTCGTTGTTGCAGCTGAGTTGCTGGCTTTGCAAGTATAATTTCCTGTGTCACTTCTCTGTACTGAGTCGATTGTAAGAATACTGGAATATTGGTCAATGGCTCGAACAGAAACTCCTCCATTTATTGGAAAGCCATCTTTTAGCCATTGCAAGGTGAGGGGAAGATCTCCTTGGTATATGACACATGATACACGAGCTAAAACTCCTTCAAACACATGGTCATGTTGAAAGGAAAAGGGTACGATTTTGGGAGCCACTGCAACACAATGTGAAGATTACAACTTAGCTAATTTACGAACAAGATATATAAAACCTTATCATATGTATTTTAGATGTTTAATGACATGAAGACACAAAATACTTGTGAAAACAGTGAAGCCACCTAGAAGTAAGATAAATTCGTATTAGTACTAGCGAGGTTGTGTTCAAACGGTAAACCGTAGATACTTATGTAAACTTAGCATACTATTTTTTACCAAAATTACGAGTGCAATATCTAGATTGTTTTGGAATTGCAGTATGTACATTATACTGGGCTTTTATACCTTTTTAAAAATACTAGTGAAAAACCAACCATTCCAAAACTTGATAAAGTTGATTAATTTTAAATTCCTTGTCCTAAGCAGAGTGTAAGAACTCAGTTCGTAACTTAGTCGTTCTAGTTACACAATTCAGATATTTTTTTGCAATAAATTACAAAGCAAGTATCAATGAATGTTTGTTCTTAGTACGAGACTGGTTTCCATTAATTCCGAAACTTTCTTTTTACCGTGAATATAAATTAAGTGATCTTATCCCGAAGAACAATGGTAGCAACTGTTCAGAGAATAAGCGAAATTAATGAAATATTTCGTTCATAGAAGTATTGTCGGTTGAGAACAATGCTTCTTATTTACCATGAACTAGAAGTTGTGCTGTATAGTGGACTGTCGAAGCCTCATTGCTGACGACACAAGTATAGTTTCCGGTATGGATCGAAGATACACTGTCTATAGTTAAGGAATTAGCATGGCCATCAATATTACGAGTGGAAACTCCCAAAGATGAAGACATTGGTTGTTTGTCCTTCGACCATTCAAAGTGAAGAGGCATGTCTCCTTGGCTAACAGCACACAATAAATGAGCTCTCATGCCTTTGAAGAACTGGTCATCTTGGAAGGCAAAAGGAACAATCTTAGGAGGAACTGAAACAGAAAATATTGTTTATTACCATTCACAGAAAGAGAAGCCGAGTGAGAGGTTGTCGCAGCAGCGTTCGTCACTACACATGTATAGTTTCCATTGTGTCTTGGAGTTATTGCATTGATGGTTAAAATGCTTGAGAATTCATCCAATACTCGAACAGAAACATCGTTTTCAGTTAATAATGGCGTTCCATCTTTCTTCCATTCAATGGTCAGTGGAGAATCTCCTTCACTAACAACACACTGAACTCGAGCACGTGACCCTTCACGAATTAAATCTTCTTGAAATGCAAAAGGGACAATCTTTGGAGCAACTGAAAATTAAAATGATTAATAATTAATTACACCTATGATAAAACAGGTATTCACCCAAGAAGGATTTCCAGTGCTGAAAGTATATGCACTACTTCATCATTAAAACGTGTACAAACTGGGCTTTTTTAGGACCGTGGTGAAAAACTAGTGAATAATTCCCAGTAACATCAGTTAGTGTGTTCCAAAAATTAGAAGGAATGGCGAACAGATGCAAGTATAACTAACTAACAGTGCTACAGTAACGGTGCAGTACTCTACGGTAACACTGTTAGAGTTTGCATGCATAATTACACAAATATTATGTCAAGACGAAAAATTGCAAACTTAAGGTTAGCTTCAATGATTAGCTAAATATTCTGAGGCAAGCCACAAGAAGTCTACAATTGCCACCGAAATACAACTACTTTCTGAATCTGTTACAGTAAGCCTACCTCTAAAATAACAATGGTGCAAATTTTGATTGGTTTGTTTTTGGTCCTCTTCAGTTTTGTTATTATATGTGCTGTAATTACATTGTTATCTGAATGTTTTGTAAATAAATTATTTCACGATCTACTTATAAAACAATGGTAAACGTAGTTTAATACAATATTGCGGAATGAAGCTTATGGGGGGTAGACAGGAACGCTGCAATGGTGATCTGGTTCTACGGGGAAAGATGCCATATATTTTCCAACTCCAAAAATAATTCTCCTGCTGTGAAGCTGTTTTGGTGGTAAAGATTTCAAGGGAAAACTGGATGGTGTAGTGAGCCGATATTTTTGATGCCGAACGTATCTTGTTGTTGAAGTCACACTTAACAAAAAATGTAGAAACTTATTTTGGGGGAATTGACCTGGGAAAGTGTCCCCATCACCATTTCGTGGTATAGCCCCGCCGATTTCTGCACACATATGGGAACTACGGAGGAAGAAAAATTGTATACCAGCACACTTCTGGGTTTTATACACTACATACCACATCATTTTTTACTTCAAAGTCGCATTAGATAGTGCGTTATGAGTGCAAATGTAAATACATATGTGTTAGTCCTAGAAGACCAAATGGAAGAGTGCAATCGTCCATTTAGATTCAAAGTGCCGCAATTAATGTAAGTTCGAATACAACTTAACGAAAGGTTATAAAAACCCAATTTTTTCTTGTTTGATGCATTTTTACTGCATACATATATCGAGAACAACAAAGCCGTTAAAATTCACTTTACTGTCAGTGATAACTTCTGCTTTAGGATTATATAAAAGCTGTATCGTTTGATCTTAATACCATAACAATATAGTCGTAAGTATTTTTGTATTGTACATTACTTTGTTTTAACTTCAAAGAATTACATATTGTATTTCAAGGAAACAGCAAACAAGAAGTTTCGTTTAAGACTATGAGAAGATTTGATGTGCTAATTGAAATATGTGCAGTGTCTATGGCATTATGCATTAATTAGTAAGGTTATTAGCACGATAGCAGATGTATATGTATACCAGCCAGTGCGTTTTATCTCATTCCATATTTTTACAGCCTTGTGAAGCTCCTCTCGTCTGACTCTATGACATGATTTAATAAATAAACGTCGCACTGTCGTAAATGCTGGATGTTTCGTAAAAGTCAAGAAAAGAACCAATGCCATTCTGAGTCAGTGACAAAGTCACCTTAGAATTTGTCAATGGTAAATGGAGGAATATCATCTATAGTTTCTATTATCATTTCATTATTACAGAACTCTAGGTTTCTCAGCTTTATTTTGGATTCCAGTAATTTAATAACAGGAACCAAATGTTTATCAAGGACCTTATGTAAGCATCAGTATGACCTTCTATATTAAACGTGAAACTTTGAAACCCTATAGTTTCCCTCAGAAATGACATAGATCAACGAAATCTGGTATTTGGGGTCGTGTTCTAAAGATCATATCAAAAACCAAAACTGGTAAAAGAGCCGCCAAGTTCCGAATGGTTCATTCCTTCAAAGGAGTGATAGCAACACACCAAAACATTCGCCAACTCAATCGCACCGTTTAATAGTTCAAAGGTTAAATGAAAACTAGAACATTGCTACTTTCAGTAGCAATGCTCAAGTTTTCATTTAACGTCGAAAGTACTATTCGGTGCGATTAAGTTGGCGAATGTTTTGGTGTGTTGATATAACTCCTTTGAAGGGCCGAACCATTTGGAACTTGGTGGCCCCTTTTACCAGTTTTGGTTTTTGATATGATATTACTCCTTTTTTTTAAATTGTGTATTGACTCAACTCCACTACCGTGCAGATGAGTAATAAAGTATCACGTCAACAAGAAATTGGTTTTCAACACTTTGCTACTACCTTTTGCCTAGAGGCTGAACCATTCTCAACTTGGTCACCTCTTTATAGGTTTTTGGTTTGGTTTTAATTTGTTGTAATTTGTTTTATTTAGTTAGTTTTGGTGTGTTGATATAACTCCTTTGAAGGGCCGACCAACTCTCAACTTTGGCCTCTTTACTACTTTTTGGCTTTGATTATTTTGCTTTGTTTTTACAGTTGGTTTATTTTTGTGTGAATTAGACGTGAATACAATTTCTTTGGCAACGTTGTTTATATTTATCGTGATACACTAGTGTGTCTAGTCACGCACGTCAGTATACACGTTCTCATTGTCCGAACTTTGGCCGTGCAATGAGAGACGATGCCGACAATACTAACAATGGTTATAACAATACTTTCGTACTTACGCGCAATCCCACGCCATCCTCGTTACACCCCTAGGCTTCAAACCACAAAAAGGCACGCAGTTCGTATCGTACTGCAGCCATTCGTTCAATTTCACAGCTGGAAGCATTCCCGTTATCTCGGTATCGATGAATAATCACCTTATGGGATTGCATTGAAAGCAGCTTAGCTGGCATTCCTCCACGAGTTAATTTTTGTCATGTGGGTCATTGCTCTCGATATCAACACAATTTAAGCTTTTGTACCGCATTATTATTTTTCCCCAAGTACCTGAAATGAGCCCAACTATGCTTCAGGATATAAAACACAGACGCTATGGCGTCGCGCTATAATGGTTTACAACCACGACAATTGAATTGATGTGATGTTTGTTGTGATGTTTGTTGTCTAACTTGGCGCGACACACTAGCGTGTGTCTAGATTTCATTGCATTAAACATTTTATAACTAAAATCAAAGTGTTGGGGTGCACAGCAAGGTGGATTTCATTATATTGTTGCTGTTCGGACTCTTTGTCCTCACGTCGTAGATTGGAGATCGAACCAAGAACTAATTATCAACTTTTATAGCATAAAAGAAGATATGAACAATTGACTAGGGTTTTTTGTACGCTATTTTAATGTGACTACAACATTGTTGTTCTCATTCTCGTTAGGGAAAGTTTGCTTCACCTAGAGATCAAAACAATGAACCGATTTTTAATTTTTATAGACTAAAATGTAGGTTTTGACAAGGACCGGGGCATTTTAACGCTATTTTAATACGACTACAATATTGTTGTTGTTATTATTATTGTTAGATAACGTTTGCTTTTACCTAGAAATCGAACCAATGAACCTATTTTTTATTATTTTTAAGCTTAAAATGTGTGTGTTAACAAGGACTAGAGCTTTTCGAACACTATTTTAAGGTGAAATGGATGCTTTATCCCCAAAAGTATTCGTCACAATTATCTCATGTCGTGATTATCTTTTTAAAACGTCACCTTGAATATCTCCAAGAAAAAAACGATTAAGCTTATAATATACGCGTGTGGGCCTTAAAAAAAACGTAATGCTATAAAGAAATAGACACAAGAAAAAGACGTGCCAGCCATTAGTACAATGCTGATGGCTGACATGTCTTTTTCTTGTGTCTGTTTCTTTAAAGTATTAAGTTTTTTTAAGGAGTACATTCGTATTTTATACACTTAAGCTTTTTTTTTAATACTAATATCGTTTTTTTCTTGGAGATATTACAGGTGACGTTATTTAACTAGAATTAATAAGGCTCCAGCTTTGTACTCTTACAAAACTTAATGCTCTAACGGAACAGATTCAAGAAAAAGAAATGTTAGCCATCAGAGGCGCACTAATACTTGTGAAAAAAGCTCCAGCTTGTGTTTTTGGGATGCTGGAGATTCTTTTACACGTATTGAGCGATGTTGATGGCTTACATGTCTTTTTCTTGTATTTGTTCCTTTAGACATTAATTTTTTATGGTGTACAAGGCTGGAGCTTCTTTCACACGTATTAATATGATGCTGATGGCTTACATGTCTTTTTCTTGTATTTGTTTTTTTTTTTAATATTAAGTTTCTTGAAGGCTTCATCTTTATTTTATACGCTTAAACATTTTAAAATACAAATCTTTATTCACTTTTCAGCTGTTTAAGTCCGCTGAAATTGCTGAAAGAATGGCAATCTGTAGCTGCACAGAAAGCGAGAAAAACTTAAATATGTACATATTTATGAAAACAGGGCAGTTGTGTTCAAAATGCATGCCATGATTTAAAAATTGCCAATCATCCTGTCTTTGTAGCTGTTTAAAAAAAAATTACATTAAGTATAGAGTAATGGAGGCGAAGGTTGGTTGGTAATCACTAATAAGACAGTGACTCCGTGAGAGAGCAGCATATTTCGTACAAGGGTGTCGAATGCATTTAAGTGGTAAAGTGAGCGTCAACAACAATAACCAGCCAACCCTCGCCCGTTATGGCAATTTAGCGCTAAGGTAGCTGGTATCAAGCTAGCAAATTGACTTATTTAAGCTAATTTTTATCTTATTTTACTTGTTGCAATTATTTGATTTTTATTTGGTTTGTCGCTTACGGTTTTTTTTTTCAATTAAATGAACTTAAGAATATAAACATATAACTGACGTAAATTGATGAGTGAAAACTTCCGGTTTACAAACTTCCTGTTTGGGAATGTAGCAGCCGATATGACGGTTTTTTTTTCTGTCATCGTTTACGAAACTCGTGTTAGAGGTAAGGTCGTATTTATTTTATTTTAAAAATTTTAATAGGTTAAGGTTAGACTGTAAAACTTGCTATGAGCTTGGATCAAGCTTTTTGGTATATTTTGAAATGTCAGAAACCTAGTTTTCATATCGTTGGGAAAAAG
Source organism: Lithobius niger (assembly GCA_023313725.1). Classification (NCBI taxonomy): domain Eukaryota; kingdom Metazoa; phylum Arthropoda; class Chilopoda; order Lithobiomorpha; family Lithobiidae; genus Lithobius; species Lithobius niger. Next base: position 32,664 of record JAHWFP010166290.1, read on the forward strand.
GGTTGTCCAGGTTAGGCCTAGTTTGTGGCGACGAGGTATCTTTTGGTCCTGTGGTACGAAGAGTGTCACCAGTCGAAATGGGCCTATTTTTGTTGGTTTTGCGTTGGGGTGTATACTAGTGGAATTTTTCTTAAATTAGAACTGTTAGATTCTCAAAAAAGTGCCGGTTATCAAAATTAACCCACGGTGATGCGTGTGGGTTTTCGGATTAAACTGGTATAACGGCCACTGTTTTAGGATGAAGTTAACAAATCATCACCACCATGCAATAAAAAACTCATTTAACAATATTCAAGTCTAATTATCCCCTAGTCTTTATTAACTTTGTGTAAAGGTAAAAAGAATACTTACTAAGGATTACTAGTTGAATCATTCCTTGAACGGTCTGGCCTTGACCACCATATGCTGTACATCTGTATTGTCCATCATCTGATCCACGTCGAACCTTTGAGATGTGCAAAGTTCTATTCTTAAAGAGAACTTCACGAAAGCCAGATGGAAGTCTGTTATTTCCTATCATTTAAACAACAATACGTCATTTAATATTTCCTCGTTAAAGTTGTGTAGAAGGAATAAAAGTGACGATACAATTTTCAATTTGTTGCAAATAAACTGTTTCTTTCAGACATAAGGACCCTTGAATTGATTATTATTACTGAATTAATAGGCCAACAATTTACACTTAGTGCAAAGTAATCCTGGAACGCCGTGTTTTATAGAAAGTGCTATGTAAATAAGAGCAGCTGAAGAAGATCGCACCCAATGTTCATAAGGTGTAAAGATTTCGTGCAACCAAATTAGACAAAAGACGCACTTACAGGTCTCATGGAGAACCACTACATTTGCAAACGATAGAGAAAACTACTTTACAACACCTTCAAAGACAGTTGCTTCAAAACAACATTGCGTTGAACAGAACTTTCTATTTAACAAGTGGATATTTCCAATCTCGTGATCGCCGAACCTATAGCTTTGTGAACACATTCACAACAGGAAGTTTTTTACTCAGAAGTCAAAGTGGCAGGAATGTTTATTTGTAGTACATAGTAAGATATCAACATCAAGCTGTTATATGTATGTTCTCTTCATAAACTAGTCCTTCGAAATATTAAATTACTAACCTTTTTCCCATTGAATATTATCTATAGGATATCCGTAAACGGGACAATTAAGCCAAACTGAATCTCCTGACACAACATGAAGTGGAGGCTGGGCTCGTGCAGATAAACTTCCTAAAAAAGAAACTTCTATGTAAAAACAATTGTGAACTTATGATAGTTTCATATTAAGGAATGTTTTGTCATTTTCTTTGCATAGGTTATCTTACGAATGGACGTTGTGACTGCAATTTGATATTTGCCCTAATTATCAATTACCATATTTACAGTGGACAACGATATCTTCAAAAAAGGAAACTTCTTTAAACTCCTGCCTGCAGTGCTACTGTATGCATATTATGGATCAGAATCCAGTAGCAATGAATTTTACATTGTGGTATATAAGATGTTTTGAGAGAAGTTCAGTTGAACCTTACCATAAACATCAAACATACTCATTTTTGTCCAGTAAAAAATTCATTTTTCCAGTTAAAACTTCTTCACAGTGTTGAGAATGGTTTTCATACATTACTTCAAAGAAAAAAATTAAAGATTTTATTTATGCTCAGTTGTAGTCTGATGATGTGTTAAAAAGGAGAAAGTGCCTGACAGATATCTTCAGGGTGCATAAGTAGCCAAGTTTTTATTCTTGTTGATATTGTTGCTACCTCCCTGATTTTAATGGGACGTAAACTCTAAAGTCCCGAACCCAGATTTTGTTTTTAAATAGAGACACATTACCATTTATTTTTACAGTTTATCACTAACGACACAAACTAATTTACTCACCCGTACGTACCGTGCACATTAATCCTTGATTCGAATGAAACACTTCCTTCCTTGTTGGTTGCCTGGCAACGGTAAACTCCTCCGTCTTCTGGTGCCACATTCGAAATATTATACCAACTAGTAACTTGACCCCTTTTGTCCGAAACTTCTTTGATGAATCTTTTAGGCAGTTCAGTTCCATCTAAAGACCATTGAATTTGAGGTTTTGGTTGACCACTTGCACAACATTCTAAGAACATCTGATTTCCTGGGTGTAGTATTTGCTCTTTAAATGTCGAAATAAGATCAGGAGGAAGATCTAATAAAGAGAAGACTAAAATATTACTTCACTTGTAAAGGAGGATTTGTCAGAAAGTCACAAAACATAAATTTTACAGTAACAGTATAGTTAAATTTTGTTGTGAAATTAAACTCATTTACACGATGTGACTAGTATTCGAATCTCGAAATAGGTATTACTTCGTCAGTGCACATTTTATCATAATTCTATCTTACCTTTAGTATATTTGCCTTTGTTTAAAGTGGAAAACGTGTTGCCCGTTCAGAGGACTTGAAAAGACGAATTTTTAATCACTACCAAATGAATAGAAAATCTATCAAAATATCGACCATAAATAAATGGAGTCATGATGGAACATTTTTAACACTACGAATTTTATCACTAGTTCGGGCGAGTCACATGTTGCACGAAACTTTCGACAAGCTTTGGAGAATGTTCCTTTCGTCGATGTCTTCATCAGGTTAGTTTAGGTTCGGATTTGTTAAGGTTACATCGGTGTGGCTGTCATGTGAATTTAAAATTGCTGCTGCTGTTGTTGCGCAAATTCACATGTAAGCCACACACACCAATGTTATCTTAACAAATTCGAACCTGAAGTAACCTGATGAAGACATGGTGACGAAGGGAACATACTCCACCATTTGTCGAAAATTATTAAAACGTTTAAGTTGACCGAACTTTAATTTTGCGTGGTATTTTTCACGACGAATAATTAGTTTCGTATTAAGAAGCCCTATCCATTTTTCGTTAACATTCGCCTCTAACATTGACCTTCGAACTTGCAAATTTCTTTCACAAATGGCTCCTTTGTAAAACAAATAGAAGCAAACTGCAAACGTTAGCATGACCTACGAGCAAAACATTAACAGACACACAGATACAAAACTCTACAGTTAGTTGAATATTTCGGGCAGAAGTTACGCTCGTTAGGCAGCTAACCACGGGACATTTATATTACTTTTTATTCCTTCTTGGGTCAAATCTTCTTCTGAGCACTTAAAACAACTTGCTCCTTCATTCCGGTGCAATCGTGGTGACACACACATGCAAAACAATGAAACAACACTGCAAGCTAATTTGCACAATCCAGTTATGTTAGCATAGTGAATAACGTGATTACGAATTAGTGTCATTTGTTTCTTATTGTTATTCGTAAAAAAAAAATCGTTATTTCTATTTCTGTGTTATTTCATACTTCTTTATGAAGATTGCTGTCTAGTTTGAAAGGAAGAAAGGCTAGACATGGATGAAACGTTATGTCAACACATTGGTTCCTTGTGCCAACACATACTCTAACCATGATTTAATTTAGGCCAGCAATACAATAATACAGCTCAAAAGCCAAAAAAAAATAAAACAGCCAAACAAAAGGGCTACGAAACGAGAGGGCTATGTGGCAACGCAAACGTAACTTCATTTTACAATCCAAACCACTCAACAGGGAAATTTATATTTTTTGTTGTAAGGCTGCGAAGATAACAATTTCGGAAAAATAAATTTGTACAAACAACAACAACGTGGAATAAATCTGCTGTAAAGAGATGCGGCTAGAATTTGCTCAATGTGGTTCGGGTATGTGGTTCAGCTTGCTTAAGCAATAAACGCGCTTACTAGTTTTTGTCTTTATTTTGCTCTGATTGTGTGTCACAGAGCTAATGGCCTCGTTCGGAGTGCTTTACTGTGACTCCCAAATGCTAGACAGAAGACCAAAAAACAGCAGACAAACATTTTAGATCACAACCAACATCCTGAAAAAAACACTCTCAAGTTGAGTGCAAAATGTACGTAAATAAAATGGACAGATATTATATATTGTATTATTATTGCATGTTTATGATTACAGCCTCGTAAAGTAATGTGAATGATGACTATGGGATTAAAGGCACCGGTTCACCATTTCGATAGTGTTGCACATGTTCTAAACACAGCATCCACGTTCCAGATTCTACGTTATCCAATTGGCTGATGTGGGTCACGTGATCTCGTTTTAGTTATGACAATTCGCGGCACTGCAGCGAAGTGGTGTTGCTTTTTTTAATTTACCGCTATTTTCATTATATTGCTTGAAACTTCTACGATGCTACATCTAGGAATTGAAAAGGTGAAAGACGTCTTTAATGGAGGAGTGACAATAACACCTTATTCTCTGCGGAGTTCGTATCTGGAACCGGTCGTTGAACTGGCTGCAATTGCATTTTTAGGTTCAAGAAATTTTTAGAATGGCTGGACAAACTACGTTAATGTTTTTGCCTATACCTATATCCTGGATATAGGCATAGGTAAAAACATTAGCCGACTTTGTCTAGCTAGTACAATGAGAGTGGATTTCTTGAACCTAAAAATGCTCAATTTTTTGGATTTACTGCTAGTTGTTGCAATTTTCAACACGAGGTTTCTTTTGGATTTACGACCAACATATGTTTCGTTGCGTATGGGATTGAAAAAAAAAGAATGTTTTTTAGGCCCAATAAAGCAGCTCTCACAGCATCTACGAGACTAAAGACGCCGTTGTTTTTTTACTACCAATTTCATTGACTCTAGCTCCGTGCCACGTGTTGCATTATTATGGCTACTCTGGACGAGGTCAGTAATATTCTGTGAAAAAAAAAACTAAAAAAAAAAAAAACTAAAAACTCACCCTTAATGTATAAATTTATGATACACACAATAATTTGTTAATATGTATATAACTTTATGGCTGCGGGATTGCTAGCGAGCAGTTCTTCCTTCAGCCAGCGCCACCTACCTTGTTGCTGGGCAACGACGATGCTGGCAGTCAACGCCCAGACGCAGATGCAGACCAACGAACGCGCCGAACGGGTTCGGGTAGAAACTGAAGTCGCCATTCAGAAGAAATAGACAAGAATGTCCGTCAGCTTCCTACTGGTTTGATGGAGAAGATTGACTTGCAGTATAATATACCAGAAGAGACACGTAGTAGAGAAACAGAGGGAAATAGTGGAAACTTGAAGGAGATGGCAAGATCCAGTCACGCTCTGTAGCTACGCGAGCTGTAGCCGATCAATAGAGGGAGAGAAGCGCTTGCAACAGAATGGACTCGGCCAAGTCGCTGATTCGAAATACGTTTGTGTGAATTTACAGTAACGAGGAAGAATTCTCACAGAATTAATCTTTTTATGTTGCATTTTGGGTTTTGGGGTAATGAATTCATTCTCTGTTTTCTGATTCAACTTTACTGACTCTGAATTTGTTTAATCTACAAATTTTAACAAGGTGGATGTAACCTTTTACACTGTATAAACTTTTTCGACCGTAATACAAGTTAAAGGCACATAACTCCCTCCGGTATATTTTAACAGTTTCACTCGATACATTAGCGGAAATAGTTTTATATAAACTGATTTACCTTTCATTTGCTGGTCTAAGGGTACGATGCAGATGTCAGTAGTGGCGCGTGAATGTTATTAGGCTTGTTTTAAACGGCTCGGTCCGAGCGGTATTTAACTCGCGCCACATGGCTGGCAAGCCGTGGCCCTGGAGGAAGGATAATGAATCCTTCGCTCATGTTTGCGACTTGGTCGTACGACGTGTCACGTTGCCGCGGCCCCGAAATGAGTGTAACTAGTGTCTTAGAGCAATGCGCGCTGCGGTCGTTTGAACTATATTTTAGCGAAGGTGACGCAGAGTAAAGCGGCCAGAACGGAGGGATTTATGTGCCTTTAAATCCTTACTTCTGGCACTAGCAGTGCAATGTTTCACTGTATTTTCCGACAAAGTAATTTTCCTTTACTTTACTGTGTTTCTGCTAGAAACGTGGGTACTTAAAACACCCGTTCTTCAGGTGTTTGTTATTTTTATGCTATTTGGAGGGGAGAAGGAGGAATGCTTTTTTCGCAACATAAGGTCGAATAAAAATAAAACAATTTTTATACATCACTGTGTTTATCCGTAGCTGTTTTAGCATGCAGCGGTTGTTTTTCAAGTTAAAATAGAGATAAGTTCAGGAGACAGTTGTATAATCTGTACGGATGTCTCATTTCCGTGTTCAGCGTGACCGTTGCAAGAAAAAAAAACCCATCATGGATGCAGCTTCTTACTACACGAATACTGTTTTTTGATGTAAAACATTTAAACGACGAAAAGAATGTACGATTGCTACACCCCTATCGCTGGACTACTACGCTGGGATCTGGTGGCTTAATCGTCGCGTTAACAATTGTGGTAATTTTGGTGTTCTGTACAGCCCAAACGCTGGAATACTATAACAACGACTTTGTTCATGCCTCCGTCGCATTCTTCAGTGGTAGTCAAGTGGGCTTTAAAAAACACGGCAAATTAAATATCGTTAATTCCTTATAGCTAATGACTTTCTCGACGTATCTTTATGTATTATCACATGTGATAGCCGCATTTAACTACTACAGGAAGACACGCAACGTAGAAAACAAATGGATTTCGCTAACTACACACATTAGCTTTACTTAAAATAGTCCTCACACCGTGTTCATAACTACTCTCAAACCCAATTCTATGTTACCTGGTACTTACAAAATTAAAACGGCAGGTAAAAATTAGGCCTCAAAGCTGACAATTACGCCTAAAACTGAAACTAGGCCTAAAAGCTAACATATTTTTAACCGGCAGTTGTGATGGTGACTACTTTTAGAATGTAGAATACAGATCGCCTTTGCAGTTCGTGATGGGGGTGTACACCACAACGTTTTCGAAAGTGGCACAAGTGGGGGAATTGGGCAGAAGACCGATTGCAACTAGGTTGTCGCTGCAGCGGCTTATTTCGTTGTATAAATAAATAGAAATAACTCACTGTAAATAATGTAAAGGTAGATAAACCATCAGGGAAAGTCATACACAAGAAATTACCTAGTACGTAACCCACCTTTATGCATTTACGCTTCATTCAAGTGACGCGACCCGGATTAGAACTGGTAAATCATTCCCTTACCGGATCACTACCGTACCGCTTTCACCGTGGCCACTTTTCCACTGGCGATATCGGTAAAAGCGGTGGTAGTTATTTTGATGAGTGACTGGTTCGCCGGTCGAATCCGTGATACATCACTTGAACGAAACGTAAGTGCCTAAAGGTGGCTTACTGTGTACGTTATTTATTGTGTATGGTTTCGCTGAAGGCTTATTTTAAATTTACCCTTCATTATATATGTGTTTAATTCCCTCTCCCCATAGACATCCAAATGTATTAAGTTGTCAGTCAGCCAGTTGGTCAGTATTAAAGCTGTTCAGTTTTTACAAAACAACTAATATTATTTTTATAAGTTGAATAGGCTACCTCACAATCATTTTTCCCTTGAAGAGTTATTGATGTAATTTTGGTTATACTGTTTTGGTTATTCGTTATCAAATTCTGAATTTTAAAGACACCTTAAATGGGTATAAGTAGCTTAGAAATTTATAATTCCCCTATAAATTTCTAAGCTACTTATACCCATTTAATGCGTCTTTAAAATTCAGAATTTGATAACGAATAACCAAAACTGTATAACTTGTACCGGTAATTGTCTCGTAGGATTTAAAAAAAAAAATTTTCATAAAAAAATGTAAAAATAAATTCATTTATTATCATAGATAATACATTTTAGGCTTTTCTTGATGTTCAATTTTCAGTTTTTAACCTTAATGGGTGATTCACTTGGCGTTTTATACTGGAACTTATCCGATGTGTGTAATTTAGCATTTGATAATTATTAAAACTTCAAAATTGAAAAGCTTGGTAAATATAGTCTGGTGGTTGTATTGCAGTGAAGAAAAACCCAGCTACCAGGGGCAACTAGTAAATAATTTTTTATGTATTTCCTGATTACTCCTGGATGCTGGGTCTTTCACTTCAACCATTGATGGGCCTTGTCGCGAGTATCACCACTTTTTTTTATTAGTCATCTTCGTTTTCATCTTCCTACTGTATGAAAAAACATAATAACATAGTCATACGTTACTCGTCTGTTGCCTAATATTTCCAAGAATAATTGAGTTTAGCTTCATTTGTGTCAGATTTAAGAAAAAAATTTTATCTTTGAAAATTGAAACAAATTTGGTTTCGGTAAATGAAATATTAGGTTTGCCTTTATTTCATACATCTACAAGGTACTTTTAAAACCAGTTTCTTTACGCATGAAATTGGGAAAATAAAAATGGTCTTCCCTCTACATTTGTGTGCTATTTAGACACAAGAGCCTATTGGGAAAATGGCTATTCGTTATTAAGAATTTCCGCACATTGAGAAATCTACATCTTTTCATTGCAAAACGCCTGCTGAGCTGGTGAACTCGTTAGACAGCGAAAATCACGAAGATTTGCTCGAACACGTGACTATTGCCACATCAAAATACTTGACTCAAAAGAAAAGTACAAATGACAAACACAACGTTTTTTATTTTCCAGTGATAATGTCGCTCTCAATAATAAAATAATTATCTCAAACTTCTCTACTTGGAAAACACAAATTAACATTTGCAAATGAGTTAAGCGAGCCTTTAACGAACTGCAAAAGGAAACAAAAAACATCCATATTGTGGAAATATCTACGTTAAATTCAATAAATTGCAAGGAAAGAGATGAACAAGCACCTGCAGAACTCCTAGAACTTGTAGCCTAATAAAACTTCGATTGTTAACATGAATTTATTTTTGTACATGTCTAATCACTTATATTGCTTTACAGTAGTAGACACATTTTTCGGGGTAACGTAAGTGTCGAATAGGATGCAAATGAGGTAGTTACACTGCTAATTAAATTCAACAAAATGCCACTTAAGTACTTTAACTAACGTATAAGACGAATCAAGTAACATATTAAACTATTACCATTATTACCCATCTATTTCGAACGATGTCCATACGGTAACATGAATACCACTAAATTATCTAAGCTACAAATAAGCGGCCCAGAATTTTAAATTTTTCTGTCATAAAAACAATGAATAATATTTCGTTAACGAGTGAAGGTCGGATACGTGCTAGCATTTCGTGCGATTTTTAACTTGGTGCACTCTTTTTTATTTTTATCAAAGGATAGACACTTACTCTCTATTGTATAGTGTGATAATCAGAAAAACAGCGTGTTTTATTCCTGATAAAAACAAAAAAATTAAACAAAAAATGAATTTGAACAGTTATTTACATTTAAAATATACATAAATGCTTTTCTTGAGCAAAAGGGTACAATACAATACAAAGATGAGCAAAATTTCAACAATAGAAGGAGTTTCTCCATACTGAGCAAGAGTTGGAAGAAAAAATCGGAGAAACATTAAATTGGAAACAGCCTTTTTTTTACGTAACCTAAATTTGTTCCTTACAGTTGAACTCGTGCCTTAACAACCATGTTTAGTGACATATGAAACAGTACTTAGAATTAACATTATTTTACTATACTATGATGCAATTGGAGGAAAGATTTTATTCTATTGCCTATGAGGTGAAACAACTAGCCCTTTCCTATCTCACCAGGCAGCTCAGCACCACACCTTAGAGTCGTTGCTAAACACACGGTGAAGTTTGAGATTCCTCAGCATGACGTCATCTGTGAAGCAACACACTCACAAATCAACGATGTAGTTTTCCTGCTCAATCCATCAACTAAAGATTTCACCAACAACAATCCACTTGTTCTTTTCTTAGCATTATTTATGGAAGCATAGTTGTTGTCACAGAGAACGTCAAATAACGCTAAAAAAAAGTAAGAAGTTACACGACTACATAATAAACGTATTTATCGGCCACTATTTGTCTTAAAACTTCTTAGCAATGGCTCTTGACAATACAATGGTAAGTATATGATGGTAAGTGACGTTCATGAAACATTTCTTTCGTGACATAAGCCTCCATTTTGCTCATCAATGCATCAATCAACTCAGATCCAGAACTATTAACGTGTGACGTCACTTTCGATAGAAGTACTCTGTTTTGTAGTAATCGGTCGTTGAGCTGTTTGGAGTTTAAAAAAGTGCTCAATACTAATCGCATTTTCTGACTTCCGCATTTTGCGATTTTAAAGTCTGCTTAGTAAGGAATGATATATTAGGAAACAGTGAAAATAGTTCACAGTCACAGGTCTGGAGTCATTGGAAAACACAGAATAAGCTAAACAGTACGAGTACAAACTCGTGTAAACGATCAATTCCGAGTACAATTAGATAAAACTTTAAATAATCTAATAAACTACTCCATAAGACACCGTACTTCGCACTTAGCTTAGCTGACAGATAAGGTCGAACTACAAATAAACACCTAAGTAACGGCATAAGTGAAAGTCGTAACTTCTTTCAAGATCAAAACTTTTCCATATTATTTTAAAGAATTTAGAAAGGATTTCAAAGTTATTTTAACTCTAAACAATACATAGAAAAACTGTTAAATTTGTTGAACGGATACACACATGTTAACTACGTTCTGCTAGTCAGTTGCACTGTGACGTGCTGTGGAGATAATGTTTGGATCCTATTCCGACAGGCATATTTCAGAAAATTCAATCTTCTACATGGGTCCCACTAATAAAAAAAAATTACGTATTATAAATTCAGTGCATAGGTTTACTGAACGTTCTACAATTATGAAGGAAAGAGGAAGTAAAGACAAACAGCAAATATCATACACTACAAGTAACGTAGCACAATAAGCCACCTTTATGCACTTTGAGCTGGTCTGTTATAAGAACGAACGGGAGAAACCAACTCTGATCCCACTTTAGGGTAGGAAGGTAGGAAGCTGCTGAGGTAAAGGGTGTAATACTAATCCCATTACCATATTAGCTTTTCATCTTCTCTCCCTAATGTGGGTGCAGAGTTGCACTCCACCGTTCATTTTTATAACGTCCCAGCTCTACGTTTTGTTGGATTGGCGTGACCTGGGTTCGAACTGGAAGCTGATTTTGTCCCAAGAATGCTGACTCCCACTTCTCCGTTGACATAAAGATAACTCACTGAACTCGTTATTAAGGTCGCAGCTGTCACTATAGGGCTCCACTTCTGCCCCATTGTCTATGGCCGCAAGCATTGTTGGTCGAACGGAGCCCAGTAGCTAACATAAATGGGTTCAGTGAATCACACACGCCAGAAGAAGAGTGAGTCTATAAAAGCCTTTTGTCAGAGATCTGGGGACGGAGTGGGTTTCAATTCAAATCCAGGTCATGAACGTAAAAGATGGCTTGGTGTACTACTTTACTGTACTACTCATTTTTCCCTTTCCTTTATTCAATTTACAGCGATTTATGTATATTTATTTAAGGCTAATGTTACTTATAATTGACTGAAGCACTTACCTGTTTCCATACCTGGTGGAACCATTTTTAGCATCTCTTGCTGCCTGTAAAGTAAAGTTAAATCATCGTTCTACATTCACTACAGAGTTTTACGTAGCTAATTTTGCTTGTGCTCCATTTTTCTTTCTAATTTTATTTACCCATCTGCTTTACGTCGAGGAGTTACTGGCACAGATTTTGTTCCTTGATTCGCTGAAGTAAATAATTAAATGCATGAATATCACTATAAGTCATTGCCAAAACCTCTTAGTAGGATCCGTATAAGCATGGAATACAGCACAGTAACAAAAAAGATAAATATAAAGTGTATGTGGAGCCTACAATCAGCTAATACAAAAAAGCCACTGGATGTTTGACGGAATTTAGAAACCTTTTTAAAGACAATTATAGTCAGTAGGATGGATTCAGTGATATCATAATTGTCTAAGCACTTTTCAGTTTTAAAAACAATTTGGTTTAGTCAGTAAACCATATCAGACAGAAATAATACACTGAACGAGAAATAACGTTTCGTCTGCTGGGCGCAAACATCATCAGGCCTTTAACACAGCAGACAGCGGCTACTTGTAACGACTTAATTTGCATAATTACAGCAAGAGTAATAGTGGAAAATACATTAATCATTAATTTTTGTATAACTTAATCCTAACCATGATTAAACCATGATTAAAAAATAACAGAATTGCATTCACTACTTAACACTATAGAACGATCAACATATTATTTTTGTCCTTGGCAGCCAACAGGGTTCCCGAGTGACCCGCACTGAATAAACTATACAAAAATTGGCAAACTGCAGTTTTAGTAGTTTTGTTTGATGGAAAAAATTTAAAGATATTAATTATTGAGGTACATGGTACTTTTTTCCAACCAGTGTTTATAAAAACAGAAAGCTATAGCTTACGTACACTTTACGTTAAAACCCGTAATTAGGTGAATTTTACAAAACATACATTTCGGGAAAAAATCTTAAGTAAGTAGAAAGTGTCTGGAAACGTTCTAAATATGCTACAAAACAATATACAAAACATTGGCTTTCAAACAACTTGTTTTATGTAAACGTTTGCGAAATACAACTTGTGGCCATCTCACGAACCCTGGCAAATCAGTGAAAATCAAGCTCAAATAACTCTTGGCGGGTTGGGGTTAAACCATGAAACTTAAATTACTACAAAACTCTTAAACAAAAGAAAGTCAAATTCAAATACAAAACCCAGAAGGGGGCAAAGGTCAATTCAAAGTACAAATTCATACGGAGTTACATTTAGAATCGTAGTTGTTTGACTGACATTTCAGCACCATCTGTATAAACTAACTTTTATACTTTTGAATGGGGTTAAGAAGACTACAACAGGAAATGTTAAAGAAACGCCTTTAACTCGTCATATACTTATAACGCAAGGAAGTTTGTAGAATAGTACACGAAGTGCTGCACAAGAAAATCTGCTAATTATATTT
>JAHWFP010166303.1:0-11733 GCA_023313725.1 Lithobius niger
CGAGTGAGTCAGTGTAGTGTTCGGAGATACGGGATCAAATTCGCCTTTTAGTCTCTCCTATATAGACGCTGAAACAATCCTTACAGGGGACCACGTACGATTCGATCCCGTATCCCCGAAAACTACACTGACTCACCTGGCGGACAAAACAGTTTTAGAAGGTAAAACACCACAATATGTGAACTAACAGCATAAGACACGGAAGATAGTAAACCCTCCTTCTCTCCAACTCACTGAGGTATACAGAACTACACCCCCATGTCACAAGTAGCGACGCACTACTCCCAGAGATTTCTTTCCATAACTATATAAAGCGTGGAGGCCTCAATTATCAAAGGCCACAACATGAAATAAAGCAATTTTCCCTGCCTTTTTGGAACAACGTAAAAAAGAAAATACTAAAACCTTTCAGATCCACTTGTACGCTCAAATTAAAAAAAATAAATCAAATACCCTCAGTAATTAAAAATTTTGCATAGGCAGCCGGCACAAACTTGCTCTTCATCAGGCATCCTTCTAGTGTGCGTCTATTTGCATATGTACAGTCACACATACAAACTCCTTTGAATTCATAACCAGCTGCGACTGACTCTGTGAAGACTGTGACTGGGCAGGAAACACGATTGCTACTGAGACTACGACAGCGACAGGGATGATGCTAGCGGTTTACCCACTGCCTCAGTCACAATGGGGGGTCGGAGCAGGATCCGTTAACAAATAATCACGGCCAGAGGACTGACCTGTCACCCCCTTGGGATTACCCAAGCAGGGTTCTTACCAAAATATTGAAATCAATTTCCCCGAGTTTTCCAGGTTTTCCAGAGTAGATGAAATCATTTTCCAGGTTATTAACCGTAATTTTAGGAAGGAATTTTTTTTTCACACATTTTACCAGTTTTGTGTTAAAAAGGCTGACGCTTTTACATGGGAAATACATTATTTAAAATCTAAATTTTTTCCCCCGAGTTCTCCCTGATTTTCGAAGGCAGTCTAAATTCACTGAGTTTTCCAGGTTGGTGGGAACCCTGCCAAGCTAATTGAGTAACTGAATCAGTCATGGCTGCACCAGACAAGGCAAAAAGTTACAACGCTTAGGTGAGTAAAAGTCGGTATCCTCACCTACAGACCATTTCCTTGATAACGACCAATCCAATCCAATGGGGGAAGGAGGCCATACACACCTTCTTCCAGAAGTATATCCGGTACATGATCGCACACTGGAGGTAACACAGATCCGAATGCACAAGTGGCTGCCAGACGGGACAACAGCCTCTGATTTTTCCCACGCTAAAACCACGTTGGAGAAACTTCTGAAAAGAGTCGGCCGGGCCCAAGTACTTTTCAGAGGTGGATAATACTTGCGAGTGAATTTCCAAAGCTTAATTCGATTTAATTTTAGTCATCTGCTGCCATCACACAGTCTGACACAACCGATGGCAGCTGTTGTCATCACACGGTCCGACACAGTGACAAAGTCCAAGATCGTTATGCCCAGACGCGAGAGATATGTCACGTAACGACAGGAGTTGTAGAACCATCACGAGAAGAAACAGAACCAGAATTGGTTGGGGAAGCCCCCGGAAGAGAACCCACAAAATCCACCATAGAAGTAGAAGCCTGTCCGGCCAGGCGCTTCTTGAGTCCTTTGTTCACCACAATTTTCAGACCTCTTTCAAGTGGCCTCATTTCACCGATGCATTCCTCCTGCATCTCCTGGCAAAACTGCATATTTATTGTCACAAAAGTTACAAACATAGCACCAGCGGCACAAAGGGTGTGGATCCTTAGGAATGAGCCATCTAACACGCTTCATATTGCCTTTTACCAGACGGAAATGAAGGGAAACGCAGGCCATAATAGGCTTAACAGGGAACAAAAGCACACGCGATGCGAACACGATCGCATCCCAAACAAACTGTGAGAAGGTGCGGGAGACTGGGCACAGCCTAGTGGCAGCTATGTGACCTAGGGAGTGCCCAGCTGCAAGAGCTGTAAGGTTAAGTTAAGTGTAAAATTGAGTTTTGGAACGAAATGCATTTTCCAAACAGAGAGCAGAAAACACGTTAAGTATTTTATGATAGAAGTCAAAACTGGTTCGTTTCTGGAAAAATGTTTATAGGACTTGCCTTATTTTTGATCAACGACTATACCCTCAAAGTTTGGCCAGACCTCCTAATTATACCCTGCAAATGTATTAAGGTGTTAACACTACAAAGGGTATAGTTATAAACGGGAATAACACACGCAATTTTAACAGTTCTTTCCAATTTGCAATGCTTAGTTTGGTTTAACTGTATACAATTGACAGCTGATACATGAATACTTTTTTTTTATTTGACTGCATAAACTGTTTTATTGGCACGGCATACGTATAGCAGAGATTGGTGAGTTAGTTGTTGGGATTTTAGTGTGGCTTTGGGATAAATAAATGTTCACAATAGCATACCTCTGCCTTCTTGGATTTCATATACACATTCGCCAACTCATTGTCAATAAGTTCCACGTTAATATTAGGCATCTGCTCCGATTCCACTAGCTCCGCAACAATTGCTTTAACGTCCTCGGATATCATGATAGCTTCACGAGATTCAGCAGTGATTGCAATCACATGAGGCTTCTTGGAAGAAATGAACCGCTTGATAGCGTCAAGATCAGCTTGCTAAATAAACAAATAAAACATTCTTGTGACAAATTCGTTGCAAATTACCACACTTCAGTGAAAAAAGAAATGGTTATAACATACCTTCGCATCTCTGTCATCATCTCTCCAAGAATTTTTTCTTTTTAAAACATGAGCAAGTTTCAGATAATCAGACACTTCTCCCTCACCATCAACAAGAACGGCGTAAGCTGCAACCTCCCTAATGGAAAACAAGTACAAATTACTTTTGAAATAAATCTATCACTCAAACAACTGTCAAGCCCCTTTAAACACTGGCAGCATAGCAACCATAATGTGATGGTGCGTAGAATAAATATTATTTGAAATACAAGTTAAACACAATTCTTTGCCTACAGCGTGGGGCCACTGTTTCTGCTTTACTTCAACTACTTTGGTACCACGAAAATGAGCTCAATAAACAAATTTGCTGATTCAAAGCTGTGTACCCTATGAACTTCAGAAGGGAATGAACACAGACTCCCAGTGAGATCATGATACTGCGTTCAATCGGTAAGGGACTTGGAATCTTGTCAACCATTGGTATGATGATGTTTGGGATGCTATCCTTTTGCCTACTCTTAACAAATTTCCGAATGGGGGAGGGGGGAGGAACTGTCATCATAATAAACTGTATTTTGCTGTTCATGTTACTCCAAAAAGGCAAACGTTATGGTCTACATGAAAAACCACAACATTACAGGGTGGTCCACAAAAAACTGACGACCCAACATTTTTTTAAGTCCAACTTTTCTAATTAGCACCCACCTGAACCAGGAGAGGACAGAAATCTTCAAATATCATTAGCTTTGATTTCTGTCCTCTCCTGATTCTGAGGAGTGCTAACTAGAAAAGTTGGACTTAAAAAATGTTGGGTCGTCAGTTTTTTTGTGGACCACCCTGTATATCTCGCTGTTCTGTTTTTTTTTTTGAAATCAGTACGTCCCATCCAGGAACTCAGACCCAAGTACGAAAATTGCAGGGTAATGGTGGAGGGAACTAACACAACGAAACTATTTTCTGACAATGGTGAAATGCAAACACGGCCATTTATGAGCGTTAACTATATGAATTACGGCATTAGTGACTCACCAGTCTGGAATGTAGGCAATAGTCATTACACGAATGCCATTGCTCATGTCGTACTCTTCGTCCTCCTCCATTTGCTGATCAGGATGGTACGGTGCTACCTTCAGCCAACTGTACAATTTCTGCGTGCAAGCCTAATACATACATAGTTAAAACAAACGCATTTCTTTAACACAACATGAAACTGTCAAATAATTGGCATAAAAATTTTTAGAAGGTCATGAATAAAAAATGTTCATTTCCTCTTTCCTCGGCCTGGGTGGGTAAGTCAGTTTTTATTAAGGCTGTACCGATCCAATCATGGCTGATCAGAGCGTGATCGGATCAATCAACAAAACAATCATATTTTACCAGTAACCAATCCAATCGTATTTGAGGGGAACACCCTTAAACTTATCACACAGATACTATCCTATTTCATTTTCTACACAGTATTTGTAATAAAATTGACGTTAAGAATTAGCAGCTCCTGTAATTTCCTAGCATCAACTTGTTAGTAGCAAAGATTTTTTTCAAGATCACGACGTGGAGAAACAAATTTTGATCACTTAATCGTCACTGGAAGCCATACTTTCCACCTGGATCGCGCAAACCATAAGTGTTACTTGAGCCAAGCCCTCATGTGCATTTGCACAATTGTGTCTTTCTGACTGAATTGTGCATATGCTGTAATGGTTTAAAAATGTTACATCACTTACTCTGAAAATTTGAGTCCATGTTTACATCTTGTACGCTTAGATTTCAAAGGAAACGATAATCACCCTCTCAACATCCTTGCAAAATTTTCGATAGTCCGATTTTTCTGGAGGTGGAGGGGCTCAGAACGACTGTCTTCGTCAGGCTACCACAACACCGCTCACTTCGTCGTGATCGTTCGTCTACTCTTTGAATACGATGCGGGGACGGCCATAGCCACCGTAAAAGCATAAGAACGCAAATAGCAGACAAACGATCACGATGAAGTGAGCGGTGATGTGGTAGCCTGATGAAGACAGTCGTTCTGAGCAAATCCACCTCCACAAAAACCAGACTGACGAAAATTTGCAAGGATATTGGGAGGGTGAATATCCTTTCCTTTGAAATCTAGGTGTACAAGACGTAAACATGGCTGTAATGGTTCCATTCATTTTGCTGGTTACTCGCATCAAATTTTTTTTATACTATTCCCAAGAACCACTTTTTTAGTTGCGTAAAATTTTGCATTTCTTGCCTAAATTAGAGGTAAAATTTCCTGACTAAACTTTAAATCCCCACCAAGAGGCCCCAAGTTAGATTTTCCATGCATTTACGTGTCGCGCACATGAGCAATGGAAGTCATCTTGATTTGTCAGAGCTCACTGGCTGTGGCAACAAAGTGGGGAGGGGAAGGAAGTGGTGTTAATAGGGTAGGTATTCAGGAAGATAAAAACTGATTTACCCCATTCAAGATGAATAATGGGAAAAATCGAACATTTTATCTCAGAATACCTACCCAATTAAAATGTTGTATCATCTAAACTTTGACAACTAGGATGGAGGGTAGTTACCATCATCAGGCCAATTGGTTGTTCCCTTGCTTCTCTTCTGCCTTGAATATTCTGTAATACAGCGAGGGGATCGAGGGAAGACAGGTTAGTAGCGTGGGATCACATGTCTCGTAAGTACTGCGATACGAAGGCTGTTCCACATTTCCACGAGGCAGTTTGTAGATTTCTTCCATGAACTGTGTTGTAAGCTGCCTACGAAACGGAACTTCCACAAACTTCATGGGCGATGATTTTGACATTTTCCGACGCTGAACCTTGTAAATATTCCTCTTAGACAACGGTCACAACGGGTCTGATCAAAGTAGTAAACACAGTGGGGTTTTTGAGCAGGGTTGGAAAAAATCATGATTTTTTTTTAAAAATCAAAAAAATCGGATTTATTTGATTTATATTGTATTTTTCAAAAAAAAACCGATAATTTTAAAAGGGTAAAATTAGTTTTTACTAGCCTAAAATACTTACCTTCAGTAATTATGCTTAAAATCACCATTTTACGCTATCGCTGCTTATTTATCAACTAAAAAAACCCCCTTTTTTTTTTTTAGCTTGTACCAAAACTTTCTCTCCACTCCCGCCTGGCGCGCTGCTACTCCTACCTAGGAGGCCGCCATCTTGTTTGGTCCCTTCATCACATTTTGAACTCTCCAGTTCAGTGAATGCGGGGAGGCGGGCGGGTCCTTACTGAAGGTAAGTATTTTAGGCTAGTAAAAACTAATTTTACCCTTTTAAAATTATCGTTTCTTACTACCTGCAAATACTTACGTTCAATAATTATGCTGAATTTGTCATTCAGGCAGTGGGAGTTACCCCACTGAACCCTGGAGAGTACGCCTACTACTAATTTTAAAATGGAACAAGCAACTTACCCCTTTGACAGTTGGGTCTCGTCTTCTATTCCAATCCTCTCACTGGTGTGCTCCTCTGTCTGGGTGTCCCCGGTCTGTACTCGGGTGACTCCCTCAGTCGAGTTTAGCATCATCTCCAGTATGAATAATAGGCTTTTCACTGGCGTGTCCCTCCGGCCGGGTGTCCCCAGTCTACACTTAGGGCGACCCCGTCCGGTGGTTTACTTCCTCACCTCTTCCGATGAGGTTTTCCTCAGAGCACCTTTCCTGCCACCACATGACCCCTCACCACATTCTCTCCCTTCGATCCACACGTGTCCCGCAGATAATGTTTGATGAAAGTGTTCCGGCTGTTCCATGAGCACGCCGCCACCACCTCGTCCAATGATGTGCCGCAGCCGTAGGCCCACGAAGCGGCTAATGCCCGGAGCTCGTGCGCTCTGATTTCCGCTGGGAGATCCTCATGGTCCTGGCCGTTCTCATACGCCCTTTTGATCACGGCGCAGATCCACTTCCCTAGCTTGAAAGGGGACACTCCCTTATCCAGGACCTCGCCACTGTTGGTGTCCACATCCAGGAATAGTGGAGTAGCCTCACTATGCCCCTGGCTCCCCTTAGATCCTCCTCCATTCTTCTCGGTCTTGGTCAGGTAGAACCTCAAGGCTCTAATCGGGCACTGTAACCTCTCTTGGTTTCCTGGTTGCCCACTCCGGTTTAGAGCTTTAATCCGCACTGGTCTCGGTTTAGTTCCCGGGTTGCAATTCTTAGCTCTAAAATGGGCCGGGAAGGTCAAGCTCACTTCCGACCAATCCTTGGCAAAAATGTGCCCGTCGTCCCTGGTGAAGGCGGCCATCTCGCTTTGGCGTGCCACCGAGGTTAACGCGACCAGGAATACCGTCTTCTGAGACAGACATAGAAAGGATGCAGTTCTAGCTGGCTCGTACGGGGCGCCCATTAGGCTTTGCAGCACTAAGGGCAGATTCCACTTAGGGAACAACTTCGTTTGTCTTGGTCTTCCATTCTCAAAGGCCGTCATCTGTTTGGAAATCACTACGCTGGCAACGGTCTTGGGGTCCCCTACGCACGTCAGCACCGAGTTGATGGCCGATCTGTAGCCCTTGATGGCGCTCGGGGACAGACCCTTATCGAAAAGCTCTTCGAAGAAAGCTGACAGCAGAGGCAGGTCCGGGTTGCACGGGTCGCAGCCTGTTGTCCCACACCACTCAAACCACTTCTTCCATTTAGCGTTGTAGTTGCGTTGTGAGGACTCTCTCAAACACTTTGTGATCCTGGAAGCCACTCCTTCCTTAAACCCCCCCCTCACCAAATTTTTCTTCCGAGTTTCCACCCTTGAAGATTCAGCATGGAAGGGTTTTGGTGCAGAGTTCTCCCCTGAAGCTGGGATAAAAAATTCGCTGTGATTGGTAGAGGGATTGGATCCTCTTTCCTCATCTCCATCAACTCGGGGAACCATGGAGCCGCTGGCCACCATGGGGCCACTAAGATGAACTTGCCCTTTGACGCTTTTATCTTGTTGATCACTTTCTGAAGGAGCTTGAACGGTGGAAAAAGGTATGCGTTCAGCCCCTCCCAGCTGATTGACAACGCGTCTGTCGCCCAAGCTAACACATCCAGAAACGGGGATACGAAGCACTTGAGTTGAGTGTTGTGCTGGGTTGCGAACAAGTCTATCGACGGGGTTCCCCACCGTAGAAACAAAGCCTCGCAGACTTGTGGGTCTAACCTCCATTCCGTAGTTGGCACCAGTGTTCCCCTGGACAACTCGTCCGTCCACACATTGAGACTGCCCGCAATGTGGCGAGGAACCGGCGTGATCCCGTACTGTAGGCAGATCTTGAACAGGATGGAGGCTTCCTCCATGAGGGACTTCGAGTGGGTGCCTCCCCCTTTCCTCACGTAAGCTACTGCCGTGGCATTGTCGCACATGATGCCCACTGCCTGATGTTCCAGCCTCTTGCTCCATGCAGTAGTGCCTTCCAGACCGCTCTTAGTTCGAGGACGTTGATATGAAGGTTCTTCTCCTCCTCGTCCCAAATGCCGGCCACAGTCTCCTCGGCAAGGTGAACGCCCCAACATGTCAGGGAGGCATCCGAAAACAGGAGTAATTCCGGCACCGGTTCGTGGATAGGTACTCCTCCTTCCAGGTTGTCCTTCACCGTCCACCACTCTAAGCTCTTTCTCGGGAGGTCTTGGAGCAGGATGACATCTTTCCAGTTGTGCCTTGGTTGCCACGCCGTCTTCCGAAACCAATGAATCGGTTTTACCCGCCAGTGGCCTAGCGGGACCAGTCTGGCGTTGGAGTCCAATAGTCCAATGAGTGACGCCAACTCCTTCGCTGTCGCTGTGGTCCTCTTGTTGAAAGCGGTCACCGACGTCTTTGTCTTCAGAATCCTCTCTTGTGCGGGCCGTATCAACATCGTTACAGTATCGAACTCCGCACCCAGAAACACAAAGTTGGAGCTCGGAGCAGGTCTCGACTTCCTGAGGTTTATTCCAAGTCCCAAATGTAAGAACAGGGAGCTGCACATTTCCCACTGTCTTGTCAGAAGACCCCTGTCTTTGTGTCGTACCAGCCAATCGTCCAAGTAAGCATGAGCTTTGATGTGATGCAGATGCAAATAAGCTAAGACTGGTTTCAACATCCGGGTAAACACGTACGGAGCCGTTGCTAGCCCGAATGGAATAGAGGTGAACTGGAACGATTTCCGACCTGCTACGAGGCGGAACATGTGTCGAACTGAAGGATGGAGGGGAATGTGCAGATATGCATCCTCTAGGTCGATGGAAATGGTCAACTCTTCGTGTTGGAGTGAGTCCCGAATGGAGTCTATCGATTCCATTTGGAAATGTTCCTTCACTAGGTGCCGGTTGAGACTCCGCAGGTTGAAAATAACTCTTGATCCTCCTCCCTTCTTTGGGATCACCCTCGCTGGACTCCAGAATCCTGGATCGTGAGGTGCTTCTTCCATTGCCCCTTTCTTCACCAGTGCGTCGACTTCTTGGACGAGTTCTGGGGTTCCGGAACACTTTACCAGCCAGTCTGTAGTCGCTGGCCTGGTAATGAACGGCGGTGTGTATCCCTCTTCCAGGGTCAGGATGACAAAGGGGTCCGCCACAATCTTCTTCCAGTTGTTTAGGTGTCGGGTCAGCCTTCCCCCCTGACGGTGAATGGGGGGGGGGGCCCTGTCCATGGCCAGTCACTGTCGCGGTGGTCTTCTGCCCCTCCCGCGGAAGGATACTCGGCCACGCTGGTAATTCCCTGGTCCCTTTCCGCGTGACGAAGAGGGGTGGTTGTCACGAAAGGGCGACCGATCCCGCGGTTTGTCTGTGGATTTCTTGCCGCTCCTTTTTCCCCCGTATGGTTCGTTCCAGTGTCCGGACGCCGGTTGGTGAATCCTGGCATAAACCGTTTTGCCCTTTGAGCTCCCACGGCTCATGCTTGTGGCAGCCTGGGCGGGTCGCACCTTCTCTCTGAGCTCGGGAGCTAACTCGAGTAGTTGTCCATTACACAAATCTACCGAACCATGCGCTGGCAAAAGTCGCAACTTGCCCGCTACGTCCGCCGGGATTCTTGTCGCAGATTCGAGGAGGGCGTCCCGTCGGCGAAAGACATTGTTCAAAAGAAGGCGGCATTGCCAATTGAAGCTGTCCTTGTGGAAGGATGACGCCCGTTTGAGAAGGTGCATGCACTCCCTAATCGTCTTATTCTCCCCGAGTTCTGGGTTGGCCAGTGCCATTGCCTTCAAAGCTGCCGTCGATGATGAGTAGATCAACTCTGCCTGTGAGCTCGCCCTCATGCTGGCCCTCAACATAATATCGTCTTCTTCGAACTGTTGGGTGGGAGTCTTAATGAACGACGGGTTCTTCAGGATAGAGTCCAGCTCGACGTTACACTGTTCCGTCACATATTCGGCTTCCTTGAATGTCCGAAACCTCTTTTTATTCGTGGCACCTCTTCCCACAGACTTGAAGAACATACCCGATTTTTTCGGGTCATGCGGTGGCAGGGGTTTAGAAGATGAGACCGGCAGTTCGTTCTTCCTTGTTAACGACTCCGCGTTGAGCAGTTGCCTGAACATCACTGCTGATTGAGGCAGATGGGAGGGTTGCTGTTTGCGAATACCCTCATTCGCTAACGTATCCATGGGGGGGGGGGGGGTCCTCAGGGTCATCCACCGGCGGTGGCCCCTCCTTGATGAAACGAGTATGTCTCAAATGCTTGAGTGCAACCTCCGTGAAGTCCGCCCAAGGGATATACCCCGGTCCCTCGTTGAACGGGTCATCTTTGTTGCCCCCTTCTGATTCTTCGTCACTATCAGATGGGCTGTCGTCCTCCCCAGTTTTCCTCCTTTTAGTCGCTCCCCCGTCGTCTCCTAACTCGGCTTCCCCTTTCCGCTTCCTTGAGCCACCGTCCCCTCCTGAACTAGATGGGACAGGGAACCCCTCACTTGTTGTTGAAAGTACTGCACTCTTTGGATGTGCTGCTGCCGAAAACCGCGCCGACGACGAGTGTCCTTCAAGCGGCGACACATGGCGACTGACCGGCGAGACGCGGCGACACTCGGCCGCTGGGTGACGACTGAGCGGCGACACACTTTAGGCGACTCCTTCACGTCCTCACACGGCGGCAACAACGTGGACATGGCCGGCAACAACTTGGCGACATGTGGCGACTTGACGCCTGCCGCGCTTGTCGCCATAAACGAACTCATTATGTCCAGTAGTTTCGTAATTTTGTCCTCACTGGACGTTACTACTCCTACATTTTTAAGAGATTTTCCACTGGAGCTTTTCCTGCTCCCTTCAAACGAACCGCTGTTCCCAACACCGGGAGCGGCCGCTGGAGTACTCTTATTCGCCGACCTGTGACTGGACGGTCTAGTCGATTTTCCTGCCTTCGTCGAGCTCTTCACTAGGTCGGAACGACCTCCAGACTTGGAATGGGACACGTCAGTCTCCTCCGACCTTTCCCGCTCGACACGTGGCGACACCTGGCGCCGCGGCGACTGCACAAAGGACGGCGACTCGATGTCCCTCGTACCACTGTGGATTGGCACTGTAGTCAGTCCTAAACAGGCTAGATCCGAAAAATGTCTCGATCCCTTGGTTCCCAACATCTCCACCGGTTTTTCTTCTTCTTTTTGTAAGAACGGTTTAAACATGTGGATCATATCCGCCATAAAGACCCCAAACTTTTTGTCGATTCCCAACACAGCCGAATCCACTTTGTCTGTGATCCGTTGTTCGAGTCGTGTTGCCTTAGCGTCGAAAATCACGTTGGCCGTGGTCTGCATCGAAGCCAGTAGTTCCTTGTTAGAAAAAGGCACAATTCCTACCTGGTCCGTTTCGCAATCCGTAGGATCAAACTTTGACTGTTCATCTTGCACCACCACGCTTTCTTGGATCGCTGCGAACGCGTGTTCATTGTTCGCCGCTATCTTTGTTTCCTCGTCGTGTTGGGTAAAAACTAACGGCATCTCTGGGTTTTTGCTCATCTCAGCTAGCCTTTCATCCACCGACACTGCTGCTGCTGCCCTGGCCCTCTCATCTACTTTTTGGTCTGATTTTTTCCACGTGTGTAGAATCTCTTTCA
>JAHWFP010166304.1:0-12351 GCA_023313725.1 Lithobius niger
TTTACAGTCGGAAGATGCTATTGATGCCGACTGGCTGAGAATTGTTGTTTGCAAGAGTTGGCTGGTTTGTAGGTCCATTCAGTTCAGCAAGCCATCGGGTAATTGCCGCTCTCGCTATGTTTACAACTTGGGAAAGCATTTTGTACACCCTCATTAATGCTGCTTCTGCGATTGGCCAAATATTCACATCAGTACCTGCTGCAACAGGTTCTTGTCTTTCTAAGTTATCAAGGTGTGCGCTGCTGACAGTGTAGAATGTCATCATTAGGACACACGCTGCAAAAATGATCGATGGCTTCATCATAGTGGCAACTGTACGGGCCTAAAAACATATGTAAAAGATATATTGTTATTCAAATATTAATTTGCGAAATTTGTTTTATCTGGTTGTTAAGTAAACAGGTACATGTAACGAAAATTGCGGGTATTTGGATTTGAATCATGTTGAAGCAACAGGAATATCGTTTTGGGGTTCTTGGTCCCAAATCATGGAATCGGGAACCAAAGTCTAGCATTATTTATTATTTTAACGAATCACACGGCTATTTATTTTTGTACAGACAGCATACTGTCATGAAAATGCAAGTGCACAGGTCTCTACAACTATGTTAATTTGGTGCAATATGTATTGATGCATGTATTGATGCAATATATAGAGCAGTGACATTTGCCGCCATATTGGCACCAGTATGGGTTTTGGAGGGCATAACTACAAGGTGCACTACATAAAAATGGAGGGAAAAACAAAGGAAGAGCGGATTTCTTAGGCTTAAAATAACGTTGTTTTCTCCAACAACAAAAATCGCGCGTTTCAGGTCTCAGAAATCACTCTTCACATCATCGGCTTCAGTATGACGCCCTTCTGTTTCTCTCTGCAGTGCCCCTTGCAGCTAACCCATTAAGGCTCCAGCATAGAGTTATATACAATAATACTCATCGTGTCACTGCTCTATAGTACTTGCTGGCTTTTTAACACCTTGACCAGGCTTTTTAGTACGTTTATTCTCTCATCTTGATACCTTTCTTAATTCAAATTATGAAAAAAATGGCACTGTTATCAGACACACTGTTAACAATACAGTTTAAAAGTGACTAAACTTATCTTGCAGTTGTTTGTAATATTCCGCGAATTCTGCGAGTTCTAGTGAGTTTCTTTTGCATTTTTTTTTTTTAAATTGCGTGTACTTTGAAGTTTTCTTGCAGTGTAATGCAAAAAATCTGGTTTGGTTACCGTCACCAAATAAACCTAAATCTGAGTTAACTTATCAGAAACAGCATTGATTTTTCAGGCGCATTTTGAACATTGAAAGAGGCATAAAAATGTAAGTATAGCTAAACGTCATGTGACGTCATTTTGGCTACGAAATGCAATTTGGTGGGCATAGCTACAAGGTGCACTAGATTAAAATGTAAGGGAAAAAACGGCACTTCTAGTCAAGACAGTGCTTTGAGAGCTGATTTCTTAGGCTTAAAAGAACGTTGTTTTCTCCAACAACAAAAATCATGCGTTATAGGCTTAAGAAATTCAATCTAATAGCATTGGCTTCAGTAAGACGACCTTCCTCTTTCCCACCAGTGCACCTTGCAGCTAACCCAGTCACTGGCTCCACCATAGAGTTATACACAATAATACTACAAACTATAAACAAACTTGAGTCTAAGAATTCCTATCTCAATTTTATCACAGTTGGAAAGGCCATAAAGGATTTAGTAGGTGCCTTTTAAACAATAAGACAAAACATTGCCGCGTCCAATTAACAAAGTTGAGTCCAATGCAAAAGTCAGGAGAAAACTTGTGGAACCCATTAAACAAAGTTAAGGAACTACAGCGGCCATTGAACTAGACAACTACCAATTGCCGGTTTGGATGAAGTGCCGCACACTTTCTTGTACCCGACGCTTTTTAATAACAACAGAAGTGTCGTCATATGGATGCCGCCATAACAAGCAGGTAACAACAAGTTAAGGCCGTAAAGCAAAAATTAAGGCCCTCTGACTAGGCCTGAGTAAATCCACAAGACATATAATGTAACGTATTTAGTTTTCAGCACTAATAATTATTTTGTGCCTTGTTCACCTGTTTAAACAAAACAAAACAGTGATGAGAATGATGAAGTACAAGTTATAAGGTTCAGTGTGTGGTATAATGGCTACCCACCTAAACTTGTTGCCAACATCATTGAGAATCAATGTGACAAATGCTACTTAAAAGCAACTCGGTAGCCAACCGTCAAACGGATCCTCCCCCCCCCCCCCCCCCCACCTTTGGACTGGACCTGTGTGCCATTCTTCCCTGGATTATTTCAAAACATACAGAAGATCTTTGCTAAAGTTGGAGTAATGATTGTGTCTAGGCCCTCCACTACCTTGGCAAATACAGTTCGTGGAACCCCCACTCCCCCACCTTCAACTATTGCCTTAAATTCAATGGATCTGTCGGGCAAATCCGACGCATTGGTACCCACATGTTTAAATTTGTGTGAATCACTGGTAGACCCCAAGGTAGACACATGCAGGGATGTGATCTGTGTTATTAAATGCGACACATGTAAAGCCTTCTATGTTGGACAATGTAAAAGGGCGTGTAGGGTCCGAAAAATTGACCATGCACGTGCCATTTCGAAAGATGACACCAAATAAACTGTTGTTAAACATCACAAAGACACTGATCACAACATTTTAATTAGCAACACCTCTATTCTCGACAGTGAATCAGTTGAGAAGATTCGGCTAAACCTGGAAGCATACACTATCTCTGTTAATGAAGAAAGGGTAATGAACACAATTAAACATTTTCCCAACATGGTTAAATGGAAAACCCTTTTTGATAATTTACCAGTCAATCAGAAGTAGAGGAAGTGACATCACTTCCAACATGGCGTCCTCCAGGTTGCCAAGTTTCGTAGGTGTTTTTTTTTATGAATTTCTTGATTCTAATTGTGAGTATACCGCACACTGAACCTTTTAACTTGTACTGCATCATTCTCATCACTGTTTTGTTTTGTTTAAACAGGTGAACGAGGCACAAAATAATTAGCAGTGCTGAAAATTAAATACGTTACATTTTATGTCTTGTGGGTTTACTCAGGCCTAGTCAGAGGGCCACAATTTTTGCTTCACAACTCGCCAAAACTCACTAATAATTTCGTTATTGAAGTTAAGGCTGTTACAGCAACAGTGGTGGCACTATCCATGGAAATACTAAGACCAAGTGGGTAACAAGTGGTGGGTTGTTACATAGCTCTACCCACAAACACCACTCTCACCCCTATGAAGGACGAATGTGCCTATCTACAACCCTTTGTACAAGACATGTACAAGTAAATAACTGATTTAGATTACACCACACACAAATGAACTTTTGTACAGTTTTTTTGCACCATTTATGTGCAAAAGCCCATTCTAAGTTTTTAACCACTATCACAGTTGGGATCTGCACTCACCCTTTAAATCCACTTAATTTGTTAACACGAAACACAAGTCTATCCCAAAATAATATATACTATAACAGCACAAAAAATTGGCAACGTTACATAATTAAATTGCGAGACAGAAATCATATCATATTTTAAACTATAAGAAAATTAACGAAAATCTAAATGGTTGGCTACAACTTCCCTTTGCTACAACTAATTTCTGTTAGTTTGAGATTTAATCGTTGAGGTTTCTGTCACTCATGTCCCGTTCGTCGAGAAATATAAAAATGTCAAGTTGTACACAGAAATCAGACAAATAAACTAGCTAGCCTAATAGAATTTAGCGATAGATTTAGAAATAAGTTAAGGAAAAATAATTTATTTAAAAGTGGTGTGTTATGTAACACTTTGTCATACCCCCATCCCCCATCATTACAGATGGTAACCCATTAACCCTCTCCAATGTCGGTAGCCACTCGCAATTTGGCGAATGGAAATCAGCAGTTGACGACTTGGAATTTAGCTTTACTCGCCAAAATGGCGACAGGCAATAGACTATGACATTCAAAGAGCGAAATCCCGGGGGAGTAAACAGCAGAACCTTGGAGGAGAGTACTGACGTTCCAGGGTGTTTTAAGAAAAACTTTGGGAATTATTCATTTCGACTTGCATGCACAAGAACACAGTTCGCAACTCTTGGCTTAACAAATTTCCTGAGGGTTGCGTAAAAAACCCTCGATTCGATCCTCTCTGGTTTCGCTTCACAGGGGGTTTAATTACCCAGCACCATAACCCTCCACTGTAAAAAAGGGGGACTAAGTTAATTTAAGAACCTTTTCTGGAACAATCCCATAATCCCTTAAAGTTAATTTTCTTTCTTCAGCAATAAACCTACTGAATCAGTCGGTCAGTCCCTTGACCACATCTATTCACTACTATAGCAATTGAAGCAAATTGCAACAAAAAGATAAAAATTAAAATGGTTTATGAATTACACAAAAGAATTACCTAGGTTCTCAGTTGCGGTGCACGGGCTTCTGTAGGCTGGAATGTGCTTCGAACACTGTATCGGTTTCTTATATACCTTGCTATGGAAGTGAATGGCTGTTGTTAGTTTTAAATGTATTGTATCTGTCAACATAATGCGGAAACAGTTTAATATATTATTTCCTACTACGATATAATAACAACTCCGGATGTTTCAGTGATGAACTACAAAACAGATGCGCAGAAGAAAAAAGTCATTAATGTGACTATTATTGTTATTATAAAAGAAATTTAAACTGTTATCTCTTGTGATCTCCGTCATTTCAAACGGACAATGTGCACGCGTGTTTTTACCTGGACACCTTCGGAAATGAGACACCCACAGCGATGAACGTAAAGCCAAATGGAAGATAATTAAATTATGATTGGATTAGGTTATTTTCATCGCTGTCAGTTGAATTTTCCACCCTCAATTAAAAGAACAACTCTGAAAACTGTTTCATGCGGCAAAAGTTTGATCAAAAACTTACTCTGTTCGAAAATTATAACCAGACAGAAAATTGGTGGGAAAAAAACTGAAACGATGATATACTTTACAACTCGGCAAAAAACATACAAATGTTAAAACTGGTTCCCATAATTGGGTGGATGAAATGGAAAATCTACTTCTGTAGGTTTTAAAAGGTTGTGAAACGATTCGCGTTTCTGAAGGAAGGTTCGTTGATTGAGCGAACAATTTAACCGATTTTCCCATAAAGTACACTTTTTAAATGCGTTTCTCACCTTGGCCGCTCAATCATTCATTTGGAACGACTCTCACCTTCGGGGGGGGGGGGGGGCTTGCTTCCGGAAGAGGAATACATAGACGCGAACAAACGAGCAAATATTACGTTTTGAATCATGCAGATGAAAATGCAGACGTGCTACGGAATATGACTGCAGTAAGCTAGCGTCAAGGGAACCACTACGTCGATTTTGTTAGGGTCTTAGAATCGACGAAATTATATGAAGTTTCTATGAAGAAACGACAAAGAAACTACGACCGAATAGAGGGAACGAAGTGAACGTAATGGCTGGTCTACATAATAAAAACATACAATGTGCGTGGTTGAGTTTGTGCTTTTTACCTATATATATCCGGAGGTAAGACACCTACAAAATTGATTAGCACCAAATGAAATGTATATGTCGTATAGGCCTGTATTCATCGCTGTAACTAGATTTTCTATTATCAAATACAAGAAACACAGCTGTGAGAACTGTTCCATGATTTCATAATTCGATAACACATACTGTTCATGGATGTTAATCCGAAAAAAATTAGTTGCAAAACAAAAACCAAATACGACGACACATACGCATATACGCATGATACTCAGCCACGAGAATCACATTAAAGATCTCAAAATTACTTTGATTTCAACTGGTCGGACTCACCGACATAGGTTTTAAAAAGTTGTCAACATTCGGGTTTCTAAAGCACGGAGGTGCGTTGATTGTGCGAGCAGAGCAAGCTATTTCCACGTATACTACAACTTTTCAACATAAAACGTTTTATGCAGATTTTCTAAGGAATATGATTGTCGAATTATGAGTAACAACTGAAATTATGTTGCATCTTAATAATCGGTACACCGATTTTGTTATGCTCTGCCGATGAAATAAAATTATACGAACTGAGGATCGGCGCCAATGGAGTGGGCTAACAAAACGATATGGCTATACGACATCATGAAAAGCTTACGATATGCGTGGATTCGTGTTGGTACATCCCCTCGAATTTAAAATCCCAAAAAAGGGGAGAAAAGCGAAAAGAAAAAGTCGCTAAATTACGTTTCAAATCGGCCTATTTTCATCACTGTAACTTGAATTTTTTTTTACCCTCAATACGTGAAGAACAGCTCTGTGAAAGGTATCGCACCATCTTAGCTTGATCAAACGTTTACTGTTCAGATAAATTATTCGGAAAATAAATTAGTTCCAAAAATAAACCTAAAACAACGATTTATTTTTTATTGCACTTGATGTCAGCAACATGATACATAATATTGACTCAAAATAGGTTAGTGTATTAACTGTTTAGCTGCACGGAAAAAATAGAACTTAAAAGTAGGTTTTTAGCTCGGCGATTTGCAGATTGAGCAATCTCCATGTAAAACAACATAAACCCCATTTTACTAACAGCCATCCTAAGGAATCAGATGATCGAATTGTTATTGCGTCTGCATGGCCAGTAAGTGAATCGATTTATGTTGCTCTGGGGGTCAAGTAAACTACTGTGTATGAAGCGTGGACCGACACAAGTAGAGCGAGCAAACGATACGGCGAGTACTTGAAACCCCTGGAAAGGGGATCTTGGCAAAGTTCCCGCCAGGGTAGCGAGAGAGGCTTCCATGCTCCTTCAGCATCTATGGGAACTATTCTGACCAATTCTGGACAATTGTTCGGCCCCTCAATGATCGGAGGTTTCCCGGATCGAATCCCATTCTCTGTAATCGTGTACGATAAAGGATGCGACCTAATTTTTTTCAAGTTGTTGTTTGATAAAAATCGAACACTATTCTGCGATTAATAGTGAACTATTCCGCGATCATACACTATTACTGTCAATGAAAAAAGGACTACGAACACCAATAGAAAATTTCCAACAATGTAGCATTGGGGTAACCTTTTTAATAATTTCAGTACAAATATTTTATGAATGTGGGTATGGCGTCTTTCCAACTTGGCCGTGTTGTTGGCTGCAGCAGTAAGTAGCTGTTCTTTGTTTTAATATTCTGTTCTTTTATTGTAAGTATTTGCTGTTTATACTTTTTAAATTTTTTTCATCACATTCGTCTTTGCCTGTATTACGTATTAGATGGAAAAGATCTGTAAATTAGGACTGAAAATTAAAAATTGATTAATTTCTAATTATGTTGTTATGAGATTTGTGCCAGTAAGTAGGCATCTTAGAACCGTTACTTCTGTTCGCTCACAAAGAATTTCGGAAATTTTATGACAGTGAAATAATTTGGAGAACGTACCTACCTACTCATGATTACAGCAGTCGTCAAGCGTAAATGCAACTCACCTAAGATTTAGAAAACGCTAGGCAGTTGCTTATAGTTCAAAATCAGTTCTACATCACTTTTAGTAGCGCTGATTTGGGTAGATCGTTGCTTTAGCAGCAGCCGCCATCTTGTGTGCCTGGTCGATTCGCGTGTAACGAAATGACGACACACTGTCCTTTGGGTATTAAGTGATGGAATACTAGTTTTATTGAACTTCATGTCGCCTCAATAAATATAATGCTCACGTAGATGAGCAGCCTTAATTTAAACCTTACTGTCTATTTTAGAAGCTGAAAGACGTTTCCTTTCTTTTGTAACTAGAAAGATTCTTTTTAATGTTCAACATTTTATTTGTTTTTTGACTTTTCACCTTGTGTTTGCCAGTACAATGCTTGTACTGCTGATGTTTTAAAATTTATAACGGAATGCTAGAATCCTCCCAAAAAATTAAGATTAAGTTGAAGAATATTTTAAGATTCGTTCACGAAATATGAGTGAATGAGCTGTATTTTGTATGTAATTAGGCCTATTGTGTTTAGTTTTCTTTCATTCCTTTGCCTTTTATTTGTTCTTATATTTTCTATTACTGAATAGTTAGCCATTTATTTATTGAACACTTTTTTCAAGGAATGAAGTTTTGTGGTTGATGAAACAACCGTTCTGGATTCGTGTCACCTTGTGAATTACAATAAATTAAAAGCCTGATTGTCTTAATGTCTTAACCATAATATACGATTGGCCAGCGCTGGGTAAACTGACATTTCCTCCAATTAATTATTAAAATCACTCGATCAGACTTTGTCTTAGTATAATAAAACTTGTTTGAGCAGGAGATCCATCGATTATGAAAGCGAGGTAACGAGAGTTAAAATCCAAAGCACAAGATTCAGCCTACTCTAGTCCCTAAAAATTAAGTTGTAACTGTCTTTAACTTCGTTCCCAAACATTAACCATACAAGGTAATATAGTTCCCTTTCTACTAATGTAAATAATTGGCTAACATGTAACATCCGTCTAAGTTAGAGGAAATGGGATCCTTATTTCCTGAACACTCACAATATATGTGTACAATGCTTAACAAAGACTCTCATGCGGAAATAGATATATTGACATTTTTTTTCTACATCATTAAAAACGCATGATGTGTGCGCGTGGTGTTTTCACACCTACTCTCCGGTATTATAAGCAACTTTGAGGGTGAATGTGTCAAATGAAAAGTAATGAAATTAAGCGTTTAATAGACATATTCGCATCACTGTAACTTGATGTTTGACCCCGAAATACGCGAAAAAGTGCTTTGAAAACTGGTCATGGTGTCAATTTGATCAAACATTAACGATTCAGGGAAATTAATCATAAAGTAAATTAGGAAAAAAATCTAAAACGATGAAATACTTTTCACCATATATTATCAGCAACACAATGTATAGAAAATTGGATTTCGTTGGCTTTGACTAAATAGAAGCACGAGAACATCAATTGCGTTGTTTTTGTCGCCTAATGGTAACTAACTTAAAATTGATGAATCAAACGCAGAGATTTGATTCAGGCCCAATTACTCTACGCACTTCCTTGCGCAAGGCGTAACCTGCCATAATCGGTCGATTTGCTCATCCGCCATTTTTGACTAAATTCCTACGATAGCTCTGATATGAGCTCGAATATGACTTGCTTTGATTTTCTCTTTGGTTTGTTGCTTTAGGTCCTAATCCATGCACACGTTTACCATGTGGACAGCCTCTCAGTCAATTGGGCTCGAAGTTTAGCCATTTTATACGGGCAAAAACCGGTACCAAGTTCTAGAGGCAGGGTGATGCCTAAACATGGACTTCGTGCTTGCCACGAATTGGACGAAAGGTCCTTAAGGGTTGCCCGTAGTAGCAACCTGTCTTAAGTATTGCTGTAAAGCCAGAGTGCAACACTTCTAAGGAATAATGTTAGACACTACATAACATGCTTGCTGAAGCACGGGTGTTGTTGACTAACATTCTGCAACACTGGTATGGTATGGTAGCTTATGTGTTTGTATATGTTCGACCGCATTAAGTTGCTTCAAAATGTGGCGCACAATGGATAACAAACGCTATTTTTTCGTTCGCTTTGCTCACTCAATCAGCGCATCCTGCAATTCAAATCCCGTGTTTCTAATTATCACTTCTATTACATTCGTCTATGTTCATGCTGGATCAAGGCGGTCTCGAAGCTGCGCCATGGAAAAGCATGATATACTGAAAAGCTTTCCCCAATGCTTTCCCTCATACCAGATACACGGTAGCATTGCTGCTCCTGGTGCCTGCTGTTGCTACCGGTGCCTGCTGCCTATCGTTGGCGTAATCTACATTATAATCCTGGATGCAGCTAAAAGGAAGACTAAAGCAAAAGGGAAGGGTAAAGCAAAAGGCAATGCTAACAGGAAAACCACTTCTCCCCTCCTCACTCCCGCATTCCAAATGCGCTCTCCCATTCTACCTGCATTGAAAGAGGATGCAGGCATGAGTAGGCGATCAATCCTACAAGTCATCGGGAACAGTACCGGGAAAATGTCCCGGGAAATGTGTCCGTAAACTTAAGACAAGAGTTAAAAAAATATATATACAAACCTTTTTACGTTTCCTTTTGGACTTATAAGTCAGACTGCCTGAGCGGGGAATCAACCCACGACCTTTGAAATCAAAGGCCGAAGTCCTACCCCTGAACGATACTGTCACGGCCAAAAGGAAACGTCCATAAGCAGCATGTCCAAAAGTCCAAATGTAAATAGGTTTGCATCTATATTTATTTAACTCTTGTTGAGCCCCTGGCTTTTCCGTCCTTAATCATTATTTCTCGTTTAAGTGTTCCATTCGTTTCGCTTGGTGTGTGTGCCGCAGCAAATAAGTGTCTCTCCAGTGGCGAATGAATAGTGCATGTTTGCATGTAAATATGCACGTGTTGAATGCTGCCTATGGACGTTTTCTTTTTGCCGTAACAGTATGGCTCAGGGATATTACCTCTGCCTTTGGCTCGGCAGTTTGACATATACGCCCAAAAAGCAACGTAAATAGGTTTGCATCTGTATTTATTTATATAGACAATTACAAAATGTAGAATTAGAAAGTGATGATTTATTCTTGGCATGCATGTTGGTAACACTTGAATATACATGTATATAGATGCACTCACTGCGTAGAATTGCACACACATAAAAAATCTGTTTGCATAGAATGTTCGTCTGCATGTGGTAGCCACACAATGTTTGCTGTTTTTTACCAAAGTTGCACGTGATTCGAAGCACTATAATATGTCAGTCCTAGGGTAGGTTCGTGTTGTTGTTGTGTTCCTCCAGTTCATTATCTGGCAAAACCCCTTTCATTTCTTGTACGTGAGGGCTTTGTAAGGAAAGATTGTTGGTAAGTCCTGCTTGTGATCTCTCAGTGAAAACTTCTGCTTCTTCTTCCTTCAAATCTTGTAATTGGATACTTAGTCAGTATTGTTTAGTTCTACCATGGACTTATATACTTTCACACTACGTGTGATGGACAAGCCACTCAACGCTACTGCTCGGGGCAGGGCTCTTTCCCGAGACAAAAAACAATGACCAATGCGCATGCTCACATGACGTCACTTCCCTCTTGGCGGCCTGCTCTGGCTTGCTCGGCGTCCATTTTCTAATTGTCGGTTCGATGTGGAGTATTTTTGATGACGTGGTCTTTCGCTGCTGCAACCTGTATGGGATCTCAAAAATAACAAGCGCTGATCAAACTTAAGTTTAATGATGGTATGGAACGATCAGCGGGAAAGGTACCGTGCGAAAGGTTAACAGTGGGCTGTAGAATTTATTCGACTTATTATAACGTATCGTTGCTTGTTGAAAGGCCTGGCCGGCGGGAATCCACTGCCGACTACGCAGCAGCGCGTAGGCAGCTTGCGGCGAACATTGTGCATACATTTTGTGTGTAGTAGTTCGCTGCTTCATCGTTGTCAACCTGTATCAAACCTAAAAAATAACCAGCACTGTTCAAACTCAAGTTTGATGCTGGTATGCAACGTGCAGCGTGAAATTTACTGCGCGAAAGGTAAGCAGAGGACCAGAGAATTTATTCGATCGGTACTTTCCCTACCTAGCTGCAATGTTGATAGGCAGACGCACGTATACGCTACACGAAATTATGATGGCAGGTTGCAGCGAACGTTATGTGTAAATTTGGAGAAAAAATGCAGTAAAATTCGGTGGAGGGGAAATGTGCTTTTACGACAATATTGGTGTATTTGAAAGCAAAACCAAATTTCGTTACGTAGCTTATTTGACTTCTATTCTCTCACCACCCCTCTTCCCCGAAGCGAAATTCCATTTCTTTTCTCGTTCAGAAAAACGTATGAAGAAACCGCAAGAAAAAAAAAACCAGTGATGAGCAATGGTAACTACTGAGGGGAAAAAAACATGTGGAGGAATGTTTTTTTAGCAGGCTGTAACCCGCATTCTTATTTAATTAATTACTGTGTTCTAAGGGGTTACAACATACACTTACTTAATGCACTTTATTCCCCCAATTTCTCCACCCCCCCCCCTTCCCTCCACAACAATAAAGAAATAATTTTATTATATTTCCTATTCCCACACTGGAAGAACTCTTACACAAGCGATCACAAATAGCTTGCCAGGAAAAATATAAACAAGCACCCGTTAATAGCAGTTTCGCTGCGGTTGCATTTATTGGGGAAAAAAATGCAAGAGCAGAGCAACCCCCCCCCCCCATCCCTACCCACCCCACAAAAAATCCTCTATTTTGCCATCGATGTCCATATTTAGAGAAAAAGTATCAGAGAAACAATTTTTCTCCCCCCCAGAAAACCCGTTTTTTGTTATGTCTCCTTATTGAAAAAAAATAAAAGGGGAGCAATTCCCTTCCTCCCCC
>JAHWFP010166304.1:12751-38037 GCA_023313725.1 Lithobius niger
GATTTTATTATCTGTTTCTTTATTTGGACAGAAAAAGTAGGAAGGAGAAATTTCCTCTCCCCCTTCACCCACCCCCACAAAAAAAAAGTCGTGCAATTCCTTTCTTGGAAATAAAATAAGTAGGAAGGACAAACTGCAGTTCTTCTTTTGACCACTACGTTTTCTTAGTTTGTTAAACGTCATTGTAACTATCGAACGTGGTTGAGACACGTGCTATCTTACTCCTCACGCGGTTTAAGCATTAGAAAATGGCCGCCACCGGAAGTACACGCTCGCGCGAAGAGTGGCTACTCCAGGGATTCCAGCTACATGGTTCTACGTATTCATCTTACTGACCAACCAAATGGAGAAATTGTCCTGCAAACTCTACAATGCGTCAAATGGAACCTCCTGGGACTTGAATGTCTTCTGAAAGTTGCTGACATCGTGTGACCTTTGTAAAATGGGTCGTAGAGTTGTCTAGTTTTTGAGGTCTGCCGGAGACCCTTTACACTTTTGCTGATGACCATGGATATCTTAGAACAAGTTTCTTTCCTCGCCCGTAGGCATTGTTGGTTTTGAAAAATATTTTTAGGCCACAAACTTCGTCATTGTGAGTCACAACTAATCTCCTGTACTAAATTCCGTTTCCCAGTACCTTCTTGAAAAAACACGTGGTCAAACTTGTGGGTATCAATATTGGTACGACCAACTGTGAGTCTACCGCACTTGCTGCAGTTGTGGCGAGCGGTCCGCCTTGTGGTTCCTTCATCGTGCACTGCGGTTTGCCTCGTAGAGGAGACATGCACATGCAGCCGACAGGAATTTTTTTTAAACATGATGATGTTCCCTGGTTTGTTCTGTCTCTTCCCACTTAATCAGATTTTCTTCTCTTTCTGCCTTTCTCCGTGCCTTCCTAATTTCAATTTTGTCAGTTGTCTTCTCCTCCTCTGACCCATACTTTGATGCTGAGCCTCTCCTTTTCGCAGAACCTTTCCGGTTTTTGCTTCCCACTGGTCATTCCTGATGGTTGCTGGTGTCCATTGTCCTTTGTCATCTTGTTTTCGGCCAAGCCCCTCTGTTTGCACTGATGCCAAGGATACGGTCATCAAAATCCTGTAACTTGTTGTCCTGCCATTTTTCTCTTCGATCCAACTGCCAATTCCTTCGAGTTGCGCCTTCAGTTTCAGTTTATCTACTGCTCGACACTGTGGCTTTCAAAACTTCGCTACACTGCCTGTCCACACGTCGTTACAAGTTGACAGGTAGCTGTGAGTCCTCGTATGTCTACTGAAGTATAGCGAGTTGTGATGTGAGGGATATAAACATGCATCCTGAATTACGCTTAAATGACTGGTCCCCTACATCAGAGCTCTACCTTCAATACACGCTTCTCAATATGTGGGACAGGTCCTCTGCTGTAGAGACGGTTTGTTTGGCCATATCCACCTCTACTCCTTCATTCCCCTTTCTGAATTACTTTGGTTTTAAATGAAATATGTGAGCCAATTCGTGTACATAGTTGATGTTTGAGGTACGTTGCAAGCCATTTAACAGCTGATTTTTTCGGTTTATCACCGAAAATGCATCTTCTAAAGTTTCCTTGTCGCTAATTTTGGTTGGTGTGTGTAAATTGGCTAAATCACGAATTTTAACAAGTGGAAAGTGATTTGCATCTGTTTCCTTCTGTACAAGTTCTTACACACACTTGGGCCATGTCGCCTTGGCCCATGGACATATTAGGTTTGCTTTTCCCTGCATAACAAATTCTCGTAAGAGCACTTTCACCTGATTTGGTCTCTAATTTTTACATGGTCTACTTCATCATAGCTTCTGTTAAACTTGACTTTTTTATGGACTGATGCTAAAACCTTTGTGTTCCTGCCACTAAAGTAAGATGGCTGCCAAACCTGAAGTACTGTTGTCCGTGTGTAGTCGAAAGGATGTGGACATATCTAGCAAGGGTAGGGTTCTTCCATTCCTCTCGTCCTTTAATCTTTGGGGTGCACGGCTGCATTCAGGCATCCAGTTTCACGTGGTTTTTTATTTGTTGTTTTAATGTGTTTTAATGTGTTTTATTTATGTGTTTTCTTTATGCTAGCAATCAAGTTAGCATTTTGAACATTCGGTAAGACATCAGCAATGTGTTGCAGGTGACGTTTGTATAGCATCATCAGAATAAATCATAACATGTGAGAAAACAGATTCATTACGAAGATTTCCATAAGCCTTATGAATGATACAGGCACTGCGTTCAGTTCAAATGCCATTCTCTTGACAACAAAACTGCGCCAATGTGTTCTACATTAATTAACAATCCACCATTCTCTCCTAATCCAAGAGGAACTGCAACTTGCCTGCTTTCAAATATATCACTGAAAAGTAGATGGCACTTCCCAACATATCTGTATAACTTGTTCATCATTGTTTATTGTACAATTGTCCTGTTGACAATTAGAGCTCAAAGATCTAAAATCGAGACACATCCTCGTCTCATCTTTCAGGCTATCCCATTTTTGGGTCAAAACTGGGCCAATGCTCCGGTCACTGAATCCTCTTTCAATGGCACCTTCTGCTGTCCATTCATCCAATTGTTTATCAGTAATTGCCCTGATGGCATGGTTAACCAGTCTGAGTGGCACTATGATTGGTTTGGCACCCGGTTTAAGCTTTATTTTGTGTTTGTAGAGATGTATCTAGACTATTTTAAAATTCTGGACTGCTGGAAAATTCCTGAATACCTTCTTCAGTCTTTTGTTTATTTGTGCTCTAACAGCCTTTGCTAATCAGGTAATCAGTTTTCACTTCCTTGCTGATGATACTCGATGAACTCCTAGTGACTACTAGTAACATGTAAGTCTAACCCTTTAGCTTGACAGATAGCAGTTGAATTACCTCATGTCTTGTTTTCTTGTATAAATCACCTCTCTGTTTACTTTACATGCACGAACAATCTTGACTGTTCCTCTTCCTAAAACATTCTGCTTATGCCAGTATTTACTTCTAACTGCGGCTGCATTACGCTGACAAAAATGAAGGATCCGTATCCCCATTTTTTGAAGTATTTTGCTAGTACTGGGCACTATAATGTTCCACTTAGCAAATTGCAAACATCGGTAAAGATCGGTAAGGATGGGTAATTGAGTTCGGTTCATTCTTACAAAATATGCTTTTAGTTGCTTACAGTTAACAGACACATGTCTGCTAGCGAGTCCACCTCTTCATCGTCTATTATTAATCTTTTAAAATTTGGATATACCTTTAACAATTAGAGACGGCCTCGGTGTATTGCTGTTTGGCTCTTGGCTCTTGGCTATTGGCCCATTTTGTCACCCTGATGGTTCCTTAACCCCACGTCATATTCCAGATTTTGGTTTGTTTGCTAAACCTTGTCCAGGCCCCCTTGTTACTGCATGCAAAGTACTTGTGGTTTTCGGATGACGCATGGGTTAAGGTTACTTGGGAGTGTGTTCATAGTAGAGCTACGCTCCAATAATATTACCGCTGAAGGAAAACAAAGCAGTCAAAGTCCGGCACTGTGAACCAAGAGGACGTGCTATCTAGTATCGCAACTGAAATACGCGCACTTCAGACTTTAAAAATCGGCTTGTTTGGGTAATTGCCAGAAGTCAAGAGGGCTAATGGTAATGTAAGCAGAGTTCTGTTGCAGCCAACCTTCCCTACCCGGAGGAACTGCCACTGGTTATTATCCTAGTCCATTTGGTTTTTCGTCTTGTTACTCTACAAAAATTGTTGTTATATATCAATTAAGTTCTTGCTATCGACTAGAGAAAAATTGACACTCATTGTTCAATGATATAATATGCTGTTTGTTAGTTTAACAGTCATGAATTTTCAGACATGGATGAGTTTCCATTCATAGTAAGATTCAGCATTTCTGAAAAGAGAACCTCGTAGAGTTGAGAACAGCTGTGTGCCCTACGTTATTAAGTCTAAAACAGTACGGAAAGCCGTTGGCTCAACAAGGGTTAAATAAATACATATGCAAACCTATTTACGTTGCCTTTTGGACTTATATATCAGACTGGCTGAGCGGAGAATCAAACCCACGACCTTCGAAACCAATGGCTGAGGTCCTACTGCTGAGCCAAACTGACACGGGCTGTCTGATTATTATTTAAGTCCAAAAGGCAACGTAAACAGGTTTGCATCTGTATTTATTTAGTAAATGCAAGTCACCGAGAGGTTCACTTTCATGAAGTGCTAAACATTCTCCAGGAAAAAATGCACCATTGCACGTGCACAGAGATTTAAATTGACTGCACATTTGGTGTATAGCTGTACTCGATCTTGTTCTCATGTTTTTGTTATTATCTTTACTTAAAGTTATTGCCATGTAGGCTTTGTTAATAACCGT
Organism: Lithobius niger; assembly: GCA_023313725.1. Taxonomy (NCBI): domain Eukaryota; kingdom Metazoa; phylum Arthropoda; class Chilopoda; order Lithobiomorpha; family Lithobiidae; genus Lithobius; species Lithobius niger. Next base: position 17,109 of record JAHWFP010166304.1, read on the forward strand.
GTTATTTTGCTACAGCCTTGCATGGTAATGTAGTGATTTCCGTCAATAAAGTAAAGCTTATTTTGTTAAACGACGACATTGACAATGAAATTTTGTTAAATTTCCAATGTGAGCTGACAATGCACTACCAACATAATCTTTCCAAGAATCAACTGGTTCTGCATTGATAATATATAAATGAAGGCTGCTGCACATTTGAACCAATCGTTCAAAAATCTCTGCTTTCCTGACTTTCATGTTGAAGTTGTAGTTCCGTGTTTTGAAGAGAAATGATCCACATGATGATCGATCATATGGATCATGTTTATGATCATGTTTAGGATGTTTAGTATGAGGATGTTTTAGGATGAGTTTAGGATGAGCCAAATTCTTTTCATTCAGAAAATTTAGCTACTAAGCTGACTGTGTGCACAGCTAGAGTTTTGAGAGAATTAGTAAATATTAGTAATAAAAATTACTAAAGCATGTAAAAAACGGATGTAAGACTTAAAAAAACTTAAAGCTGTAAAGAAACGGACATTAGAAAAAGACATGTAAGCCATCAGCGTCGCACTAATACGTGTAAAAGAATCTCCAACGTCCCAAAAACAAGCTGGAGCTTCTTTAACACGTATTTCTAATAATTGTTTCCCTTAGAGCTTTAAGTTTAAGGTTTAAATCCATATTTTATACACTTAAGCGTTTTTTTTAATTTCTGTTATTTTTTCCTTGTTCCAGCAAGAATAACAACAAAAATATTATATAATCACCTAAATGTAAATGTAATACGAAAGCCTTTTTAATACTCAATTTTAAGCTATAAAAATTGAAAATTGGTTCTTGGTTCGATCTCTACGCGAGAGCAAAGTTACAAACAAGAAGAATAACAACAATTTTAGTTACATTAAAATACCATTCAAAAGGTTCTAGGACTTCTTCATACCGACGTTTTAAGCTATGAAACTTGAGCATCGGTTCATTTGTACGATCTCTAGGTGTTACGGGCCAGAATTTGGGCTAATCATGCACATTATGCTTTTAGCAATCATGCTATCGCAGTCCTTGATGTAGTTTGTAATGTCTTACAAACGAAATAATGATTAGGATGCCAACCATGTTAATTTATCACGCAGAATTCTGGCAAATGGATAAGTCACACTGATATCATACCCAAGGTATTTATACGCCATCTACATGGATTTCTCATGGAAAGAAACTTCTGATGCTATTCTGATCAACTGATTTTACGTGGTATTTGGCATGTATTTCAGATTCATTACACTCAGAATAGCATTTACGATTCATCAGCTACCCTGACTATGAGTTACAAGCTGGTTGTGTGAAGGTGTACAAAATCCTTTTTTGGGCGGAGGGAAGCAGCAGCCAAATACAAGACAAAAACAATTCCGACAGCTTGGGACATGATGTTAATTTTACGATGATCCACACACAACAACAGTTGAAATGGTATTTTAAATGGCTTAATAGAACATTTTCCAAATGCTGGTCATTTTGTTTCATATGAAATAATGCATAGGAAATGTATCCGTTTATTAAATAATAATAATGTTTGGGATATTACAGAATGAAAGTCAAGATACACTCAAATACAAAATAACCTTAAAGATGCATCACATGCAATGACTGTGTATTCAAACATTTCAGTAGTAGCACTGAAGATTAGGGGTAGTAATTTTAATTTAGTAATTGATAAATTCCCTTTCCTGAATGTAGAGTTTGCTATATACTGTAGTAAACGTGATGCAACTTTCTTTACGTTTTTCAGTACGGTTTGTGACTAGGAAAACTCTAGTCCACAGCATAACAATGGGCCAACAAACACAAATATTGTTGTGCTCTGAGTCAATCTCATATATTGTTGCACTCAAACCTTTTCATTAGGCCATAATGACCTGATGACAGAACAGTATGGCCTCACAAAGAAAGTCTTGAACAAGTCGGCTTCACACTAGTGTCCAAAATTTAAATTAAAAGCAAATCGTTGATAACAAATATCGGTGTAAAAATATTGTTGTAGTACAAAAGTAGTAAGTTTGATAAATTGCTGCTTGCATTTCGGTTTGTTGCTTGCATACTCATTAATTGGAATCAACAAATTCGGGCACATTACTGTTGCTTGCTTGTATTGAGCTTTGTTGCAGCTAACAACACAATAGTTATTTCACTTTATTCCCAGTGCACTAACATCTAGCACAAATCTAGCGTTGTCCTTGGTTTCCTTTCACGGAGGTCACGTTTTCAACAGCTCGACTTACCAGATGGCCGTACAATTCAGGTACAGTCAATCATCGGCATAACGTCAACGTGTCAGTGAACATTGCGTTGCTCATTCCCATTCAATTACAACAATTTAACACAACAATTTTATCAAATTTTACTTTGGAGCTTTTTTTATTGTAAGATAATACGTCCAGTAGCATATATTGAAAATCGCAAAGGATAGAGGAAAGACTATTCTGGCTGTGTTGTCGATACGGTTTTGTAATGGTTTAGGTGGAGGATCTGGTAGCTTCGGCGGAATCTTTTCTTCTTTTTCATCCTCCTACATTTGTGGGAGAAAAAAAACTTTGTTAGTGAAAAAAAAATTAGTCTTTTTAAACGGGCACATTGTAAGACGTGAATAATTGCAAGGTCAATAAGATAGTGAGAACATACTAGCTAGCTCAGTTAAAGAAGGATATCTGCCTGTTAAGAATTCTTACGTTGTATCATGGAAATAACTATATTTCTCTTATTGGTAAATCTGTGCCACAAATGAACATTTTTTAAATAAAGCAACAAAACTGCTAAACATGGCACAAAGGAAGCAACAAAGAATCTAACCCAAAATTGCCAATATTTCGACCTTTAGTAATTTATACAGTCCTTTACCTTGGCTTTCAAAAACGAAAACCCATTTACAAGAATTCAAAGTACTCATACACGAAAAAATTAGATTTAAAATCACCTAACTCATTAAATTTTTTACTACTGTTTCATATCTTACCTGCCTCTAAGATCGTCATGAAGGCAGTAAGATACCCTCTTGTGTCAAACTCCAACAACGTTTGAAAGATATTCTAGTCCCTGTTGGATAGTTCACATGGGTATTAGCAAGTTAAAATTGTTGCACGTTGCCCAGCTTGGGCCTTACGGGTACGTCGGGCAGATGAACGGGTGTGGTGAACACTCGCTAAAACCCTTTGACCCCTTTTTTTAACCCTTTGAACTTGGTTTTTAACAGGGTTTTTGTAAGAGCTACTTACTATCGACTAGAGAGTTTTCAGTCAAATTACAAATCTAATACTTTTTCACAGCAACGATAAGGGCTGTAAGTTTTGTACGGCTTCTGCATTCCCCCCCCCCCCAGTAAAATTGTAACTATTAGGGGAAACGTGCATGAAAAGACAACGTTTTGGAAAGAGATCATTCTCCTAACCAAGCATAACTCAAAACAAATCAAATAGTTTGTAATGGTGTAAGTTAAGGTGAATATTACAATGCAATAAACTACAATTGGAGTTCTTCTACTTTGCCGTTATCTATGGATGTTAAAATCCGTTAATCTACATTTTAAATTTAATAGATTATCTGCTTCTTCATACAATAGTCACCCCAAGTAACCACCAACATTATTTTCCCTGTTGTCGTCCTAAAGTAGAGTCCGGTAGTAGTCTGTACAGTCGTAGTTATGCCCTAGAATGGTCTCAAGACTTGGCCCAAGATGTTACGAGCCCTCTTTGTCTAACTATCAAAAGCTAATAAAACAATTTCATTACACAGTGTAAATCCAATTGATATGTCAAAGTATCACGAATTAGAAAACAAAGTCGAACTCGTTTGATGTTTAAGGTAAGGTTTAACTGATCCGAAGTCAAAACACAAAAGAACACCAATAAACTTTCCTGTAAGGTTTCATATACCACAATGTTCCTATAACGTTTAGTCCACGTGAAACCTTACTGCTGTATTCAACCATTAGACACGCAAATAAAATTAAAACCATATCCAAATTTTCAAAATTATTTTAAGATTAATGCGGTGCTATACACTCGCTTGCTTTCGGTGCTAAATTTTTCAGCATTATTAAAGTCAAGTTGCTCCTTTCTGTTCATCCTATTGAAACATACACCACTTTTCAAGCTTTCATATTCAAGACTTCAGGACTGGTATTTCATATTTTCCTTCAACGACATTTCTACGTTTTCAATAAGTCGCACGAACCCTGATATTATTATTTAATCAATCTGTATGTTTGTACTAAGCAAACTAAGACTCTGGTTTTTACGAGTTTTCAGTGATGTCGTTTAGCCAAGCAGAATGTATCAATCTGACCTATCGGTCTCTAAAGTAAAAATTGTATAAACATGTGAGTACAGCAGTAAGGTTTCACGTGGACAAAACAGTACAGTAACACTGCGGTATATGAAACCATACAGGAGTTTTGAATGTGTTCCTTTGCTGTTTTGACATGGAATCAGTTAAACCTTACCTTAAACATCAAACAAGTTCGTTTTTGTTTTCTAAGTTAATAAACTTCCTGATGATTGAATGAATCAGGTTATCTTTTCGAAAGTAAAGAAATTAACCAACACATAGGTGTTACAGGTATAAATTTCTAGATTTTCAGATAAATTTGTTAGCGTTCTGTTAATTATGCATGGTACTAATGTTTAGGTTGGGTGTACTGTTCTCAATTTTTTTTACTGTACGCATACTTTTTGTTTGCTGAAATTATTGAAATTGTAGAATTTCAATATTTTCAACAAACAAAAGTATGCGTACAGTAAAAAATATTTAAAACAGTACACCCAACCTAAACAGTAGTACCATGCATACTTAACAGAAATTTCGTTTGTTGAAATTTATGTTTGTTTGAAATTTTTGAAATTGAAAATTGTTGAAATTAAAAATTTTTGTTTGTTCTTTAATGTTACTATGCTAAATGTTTCAATTTTCTTTGTATTTTTTTCTTTGTACCATTTTCACTAATGAACACATTTTATATGCAAAAAAAAAACAACGAGTGATCTTGGTTGCATTTTTTCCGGTAGTTTTTTTTTAACGAATATTGTTTTTAACCTTGAGTAATGAAATATTGTTTTATTAGCTCGTTATAATCAGGCAACGTGGATGAAAATGTCGAGTAACAACTAAATATTAGTTACAAGTGCACTTTCTGGCTTCATGTCTTTGATTATATTGAAGTGCATTTCCGTTATAAGCCTGTGACACGTATCATATAGATTCTTGAAGTTGGGACTATTTTCTCTATTTCATTGAGTGGATTCTGACCCCTGGGTACGAGTTCCTGATTACCAGCATAGTAATTGAGGAATACACCGTTTTCACAGTGAACACGGTGCAGTCCAGGGTGGCCCAAGGGTGTTGAAGGGAACGAAAGACGGTATACCCCCTCGTTACATTACCACTGATGTCTTAACTAATTTCGGCTTAGAACTATAAAGTTCAAGTAAAAAAAAAAGCTGTACCAATCAAAACATTTTACACTCCATGTTGTACTTTGGTTAGTGGGTGTTTCCGATTGCTGTATCGAACAATTGTTTGGCAGGCAAAACTAAAATCACACCTTCTTAGTCACAATGAATATACACAGAAGTCTTAACTAATAGTGACTTAGCTTTGGGGTAAGTCAAAAAAATTAGTGCCACTACAAAATTTCTAACTCCAGTGCCGTAACAGTTCCGGATGTCACGAGTTTCTGTACGGAACAATTTTTAGCAGACGCGGTGAACATTTCAACTACAGTGTCGCCCTGGTACAGCTAACTAAATTCGCTATAATTAGAACTTTTGGGAGGGTTGGCGAAATTACTACCACTCTTTCTTAGCCAAACGAAGTAAAGTAACTTTGACTTAGAACTACGAGGTTAAGTAAAAACAGTGGTGCCACTCAAAAATGTCACACTCCAGTGCCGTGCTTGTCATTGTTTGTGTCTGGTCGCTGAAATGACCACTTTTTGGGCAGACAAAGTTCACTTGCTGTGGGGCAGTCTTGCCACAGCTAACTAAATTTGCCGAAGATTTGGACGGGTAGGTGAAATTACCGCCAAGCCTTCTTAGTCATGACGAATATAAGAAGAAGCCTCAACTAATTTCGACATTATACCTATAAGGTTAAGTAAAAATAAAATAAAGTAGTGCCACTCAAAAAAAAATCACACTCCAGTGCCATACTTGGTTACTGGATGTCGCTGGTTTGTCTTCAGGAACTTGACTGTTAGTAATGATGGCCCATTTTGCAATCGCTTCCCGTACTTTACCTCGTCCCTGGGGATAAGGATAGTGCTAGTGAATATGTGAAGGAGTTGCCTATGCAGTTGTAAAAACAAAATTTAACAAAAATGATGCTCTCCCTAATAACTAATAATACGGGCCTAATAAATAGGTATGAAAAACATCGTTCCTGCCGCGATAAGGAAATCCACGTGCAACAGCATTGAACCGACCTTTGAGTGGGGAAAGGAGGTAGATTGTAAGAATAGGCCGACTAAGGTTGAAGTTGTTTGTTTCGCCTCCCGGGATCCGCCAATTATTGCAATGGATAGAAAATTAACGTCTCTGTGTTGCCTAGGTAAACTAAAATTCTTGTGACGTAGATTCAGCTGGCTTTGAGCTGGGAAATGACACCAGCAGCTTCTCTCCTAGACGGCCTTGTGCAAGCAGTGGCATGATAAGCGAGCATTAAACGTTTATACTCCCGCGTCTTATGGCTGTGTATGCACTTATAATCTCCTGGTATTGGTGAATTTAAAATGAAGGATGTGAGAGAAAATTGACGGGATTTAAAGACCTTGCTCTGATAGTATCCTGTCTTTAAGTCAATTCCAAGTTCACGTGTAGTATTTCAAGTTTCAAATAGCTTAAATCGCTACAATACAAATACACAAAGGCAACATTTTGGTAATTCCAACAGTACTGCTTTCAAGCCAAATAGTACTTAGATATTTTATACTTACAATTACACGCCTATGTAAAGCAGATTTCTATTTTATAAGCTTGAAAAGACTAAATAAAGAGTCCTCCCGTTTTATGGTTTTAACGATGCCAATTAGCACAAACTTTTATTATTGTTTTATTCTTACATTTTTAACTCTGGGGAAGGCCACATTTAACTCACTGAAGTTGAAATATTAATGACGTTTGAGTTTAAAATATTTTAATGTTGAGATATTAGTGATTTTTGAGCGTGAAGAATTTTGTTGTCGAAGTATTAGCGACTTGAAATATTTTGATGTGTAAATATGAGTGATTTTTGAGTTCGAAATATTTAATGTTCAAATATTAGTGCATTTTGAGTGGGAATATTTCAGCGTTGAAATAATATGACATTTTAGTTCGACATATTAGTGACGTTTCAGTTCGAAATATTTTGATGTCAAAATATTAGTTCTTTTGAGCTAGAAATAATTTGACATCAGAGTTTAAGTGAATTCGAGTTTCCTCTCAAGTGAGCCTGAATTTCAACGATTAGTCGTACGGCCTTTTTTTTTCAATGTGTGTAAGTATATTTACCATTATGGGTGCTTTGGCGGGAGTTGCTTGTGCGATTTTATGATGCTTTTGATATCTTGTGATGTAGTTGGAAATGGCGAACTCGAGCAAGGAGCCGAACACCATAAAGATGCAGGTGAACATCCAGACATCGATGGCCTTGACGTAGGAAACTGGGGGAAGACGAATCTGCAAGTTGGCGAACTGGGTGGCTAAAGTCAAGAGGGAAGTGAGTCCGAGGGCAACTCTTGGTGCCGGAACTTCAACATCCAGCCAGAAGGAAATCCAGGAGAGAATAACAATCAACAAACTTGGACTGTAAGCTAGCATTAAGTAATAGGCCATCTGTCGTTCCATGGTGAACTTGAACTCCACGCAGGACATATCTGGAAATAGATGAGGGTAGATTAAGAAACACCCACACTGCAAATTGGTCGCGTCATTGATATTTTCAAGTGCATTCACTAACTGCTAAAGGTTTGATACCATAAAATAAACCTATAAGGCCATGGACCCACCAAGTGTTCCCCATTGGAAGTCGACATGTCAGAGCGAAAATGGCTGTTAACGCGTTTCGCGTGCCTGCCCTGATCTCTCAATCTTAACTAACTCCGTAACTTATTTAACGTCGGTTCATATCACAAACTTGATGGCAGCCATGTTGACTTAAGCTGAGAGAAAATAAAACCGTAACTTACCAGTACAGAGGACTGGTAATTTGTTGCCAGTTCATTGTGCCATAAAATGACGTTCATGCATGGTAAGACTAAAATGAGTCACCTAGGTGGTAAGGAGCCTCGTCAAATCCTGGCCTCAGGATGTTCACAAAAATAAAAAATAAACCCTTAAGCGTATAAAATACGGATGTAAGCCTTAAAAAACTTAAAGCTCTAAAGGAACAGATATTAGAAAAAGACATGTAAGCCATCACTGTCACACTAATACGTGAAAAATAATCCCCCGCCCCCCCCCCCCCCGAAAAAAAAAACAATCTGGAGCTTCATTCACACGTATTAATCGAGTCTTATCGCTGACATGTCTTTTCCTAATATCTGTTCCTTTAGAGCTTTTAAGTTTTTTAAACCTTACATCCGTATTTTAGACGTTTAAGCGTTTCTTATACTAATATCTTTTTTTTTCTTGTTCCAGCAAGAATAACAAAGTAAAGAATATTGCAATCACTTTAAAATAGCTGTTATAAGAGAGACTTTTTAATACTTAATTTTAAGCTATAAAAATTGGAAATTGGATATTTGATTTGATTTCTACGTGAGAGTAAAATTTCCCCAACAAGAAGAAGAACAACAATTGTAGTTGCATTAAAATAGCGTTTAAAAGTCCCAAGCCTTCTTCATACCTACGTTTTAAGCTATAAGACATGAGCATCGGTTCATTAGGTTCTATCTCCAGGTGTAGTAGAGCTGTTACTGACCAAAATGTGGGCTAAAAGCTATGAAATTTGGTACACAAGTCAATTCTTAGCTTATAAATTGAGCTATTATGGAAACTCTACAGATACCGCCTAAGGTACCTTGTTATATCCCCACCACACTCACCTGTATGAGATTATTGATCAACAAATTCTTGCTGATCACGCTAAAACAAGAATTGGTACACGTCATTCGTATAAGTACAAATCGGACTAGAATTTGTTGGACATCATCCTCAGGGAGAGGACACAGGGAGGCACTGGGGGGTCTTGGGTTTATGTCATAGGGTTCTGTACGTAACTCGATTTCTACTGCTACAATGCATGTTCTTAGTACGTTCACGAAGAATTTGTCAGTCATCGGTGATTTTTTGGCAGTGAACAGGAGGGGTGCTGGGGGAGGATTTGGTGGTATTTCATGGGGATCCATGACTGGTTTGATTTCGACTTTTAGGAATAATTGGTGTACCGCAATGCATGCTTTTAGTGTGATCAACAAGAATTTTTCGGGTACCAGCCTCAAGAAGCGGAATGGGGAGATAGCGCTGAGTATAGCGAGTTTGGTTTGTACTGCTAACAATGGCTTGTGTACCAAATTTCATTCTTTTAGCACTATCTGCAAAAATTTGTTCGTCAGGCCTCAGGGAGGGGGCACAGGATGGGGAGTTCCACAGCTATAGTTCCATTTTTTACTACTATGAATAACTTGCGTACCAAATTTCATGTTTTTAACTTGATGTGCTAGAATTTGTTGCCCTTGCCTCTAGGAGGGCCCACAGTGGATTTCTGGGTGGGTGGAGGAGGAGGCTGGTGGGGGCCCTTGGGGGTAAATCAGGGGGGTTCCATGGCTGAATTGATTTATGCTGTTAAGAATGACTTACGTACCAAATTTCATATTTTTAGCTTGATGTGCAAGAATTTGTTGGCCAAGCCTATACAGTGCCACATTGTCGACGCGCCATTAAGCCTCAATCCCCCCCCCCCTATAGAGTGCAAAAGGGGATGGGGGGGGGGGAGAGAGCTGGAGGCTCATGGGAGTATATAATGGGGATTTATATCTGATTCGATTTGCACTAAGAAAAACTTGTGTACCGAATTTCACGTTCTTAGTTCGGTTTGCAAAAATTTGTTACTCCACCTAATGATTTCTGCCCAAATGCTCTACAGTAATAAATGCTGTTCCAACGAGAATACTGCAGTCACATTAAAATCGTTTAGAAAAGGCCCTGGTCTTTGTTAATACCTACAATTTAAGATATAAAAATTGAAAATCGGTTCAATGGTTCGATCTCCAGATAAGGGCAAAAAAGTCAAAACAACAACAAGAAACAGCCATACTGTGGACGCAGAACGGGTCAAACGTTGTCATTAAAATTTGTAATGGGATGGAATAGTTATGACAGGACCACAAATACCGAATTTCGTTGGTTTATGTCAATTCTGGGCGAAATTATAGGAGTTCTGAGTTGACGTTTAACATGGAAATTCATGCTGAGGCTTACATAAGGATCGCGATGATAAACGGTCCATGACAGTCAGAACTGACTGGTGAATAAACAGTAAAATGACTGAAGACATTTTGTATATCAGGTTACCATTTCATTTACGGCACGTCTGTGCGGACGGAACACAAGACCACCATTGCGTATAGAAATCACAGGCAGACAATGGTCTACTCCGCAAGCCTAACAGCGAAATTTTATTGTTGTTTCATTGCATTAACAATGACTTTCTTCTTTATAATTATGCTTTATAATTTGGTTGTGTGTGGAACAAGAGAATGCATTTTACTCTTGAGAAGTGACAACAGAGACACCTATGTTTTTTGGCACGGATCGATGGAACTAATTTCTTATTTCCCCAACGGTCAAGTCGGGCATCCAAGGGTAAAACGAAAGTTACGCTACCTTCAACGTCAGAAGAAGTGGTTTCAAGTTCTCAACTTTTAAAACGAAGTTTTAACGGTGATCGGACGTTTCTGTGGACAAGAGATAATTCAAGTTTGAGATCGGCAGACGATTATTTCGCCAAATACAAGGCGTTTCACAGGGAAATAATTCCACTTCAAATAATTATTTTTGGACGGGTGTGAATTTGGATATGCGATTTGGCGCGTAAGGTAGTCTCTGCATAATAATAAGCTTTCTCCGAACGATTGCGTAGGTGAACCTTGCTGCAGTAATGTTTTAGCATTATGTCTGTGGCTGACAGCCAGCTCTTAGCCCGCTAGATTTCGGTGCATAACTACACCCTAATACTTACATCTTGCCATGTTGTCCGTTCTGGAGCAATTTCCTGTTTCAAATTTGGTTACTTTAAATTGCGGCGGGTCAGTGTGGCTCATCAATCCAAAGAAAGAACTGTCATCAATCAAAATGACTGAAGATTTTTCATCAGCAACTGAAATACGGAAAATAAATCAATGTTTGGGCGTCAGGTGTAGAATAGAATGAAAGGATTTGAAAAAAAAAAGAAGAAAAAAACAAGTTTTGGTCCATTTTTTTTTACATAGGTCAAAAATGTGTAAGTATACACATTCAAGCGGTGTTGTAACACCAAACACTACTCTCTTTAATGTAAATTGCCAGCTTATACATTAAAACATAAACTAACTCCATGATTCCCAACTACAAGGATGAGCCCTGGTCATGATAGTGTTTAAAAAGCAAAGTACTGCTTGTGACTATTAGGATTCAGTTTATAACCCAAAATAACGATTTTCATGGTTCAGTTTGAAAACCAAAATAGTGCGTGTCAGGATTCAGTTTGAAAACCAAATAAGTTCTTGTCAGGATTCAGTTTAAAAACTACATTAGCGCTTGTCAGGATTCAGTTTAAACTCCAAGGTAGCACTTGTCAGGATTCAGCTCAAAACCCAAAGTATCAATTGCCAGGATTCAGTTTAAAAACCAAAGAAGTGTTTGTCAGGATTCAGTTTAAAAATCTGTTTAAAAAACGAGTTTGTAGTTACCGACGTAAAAGGCGTTTAAACTAAAACACTACCGTTCAATTTGCAAAACATTACAAACACATGTTTAACACACATGTAACGACGGTAGTATTTAACATAAACCGGCAGTGTCTTTATTACACTTGTATTAAAAACACTACCGTTTTATTTTAAACGTTTCTGTCGTTACATGTGTGTTAAGCATGTATTTATAATGTTTTGCAAATTGAACGCTAGTGTTCTATTTTAAACTAATTTTACATCAGTAACACTGTAAACACTCAAGTTTTAAAAGATCTCTTATTTTAAAGCTATTTGTAAAACACCTTTATATGTTTTGCAGATGAAAACATGTAAAAATATTTTTTTAATGTACTTCTTTAAACAGTTTTTTTTACTGTGTATAGCGTGGGCACATAATTTACAATGTATACATTTTGGAAAAGGCTAATTGTAGAAATGGAAATCAGCTGTAAATATTAGTATTAAACGAAGAAACAAAAGGAGCCAACATTGTAAATAGCTAAGAATGACAAGCGAGCAGAAATAACGATAAGAATATACCTTCACAATTTTATGACAACCATTAACCAATGGAAAACCAATAAACGGCAGTCATTAGCCAATCACGCTTCCTTAACACTGATTAAACGATCACACGGTATTTTATGAGATTAAACTATCAGCCTCATCCCTCCATCTTGATTTTAACGACCGATTCGCCTGAATCCGGTTTTCGACATTATGTAACGAACATGTGAAAGAACTGCATTTGGTGGGTCTAAACCAATTTCTAAACGTATACGACGCACCTGATAGACAAATGACGCATTATTTGAGTTCCCAGTGATGTCGGCTTAATCTTTGGTTACCATGGTAACAGAAGATGGGCAGCCCAACGAAGTGTGTCAGGCCGCTCTTAGGGCGGATTTACGCAAGGACAATTTTCTCGCTTACTAGCTTTTACTTGGCCAATACTAAATCTTCTCGCCTTTGCCAGAGAATGCGGCTTTCAAGTTGTCTATACGTCGTAACCATGGCAACAACGCGGTTGCAAATCTCCTCCTCGTGCCTCCCGACACGACGTACGATGCATGCAACACTATAGCGTCGATATATGACAACTAGAAAACAATTTTTATTGCAGTACAAGACAACGGACAGATTTCTGAATACCGGTATTCGATGCTTTGGCTTCAATTCGACAACTCCGAAATGGACGCCATGTTGGATTTTGAATTCTCGCTGCGACTAGCTATTTATTCTACCGTCGATTGATCATTCCTAGAAGCTGCTTTTTCAGCGAGAATAGCAAATTTTGGAAATAGCGTGAAATGGCAACAATATTGTAGCAATGTTTAAAATGACTGTTGCACTTTGTTATTTATCCGTGTTGTTATTTATAATACATTTAATAGAAACGGGAAATTAATTGTAAATAAATAACGGTTGCCTAGCAAATAGCTTTCGGCGAGCGAGAAGGTCTCGTTGCGTAAACGAAAGGTCTCGTTGCGTAAACGAGAACTTAGACCTATCGCCGCTACTATGCGAAAAGTAGCGGTAAAGGCAAACCCTGTACGTAAATATTACGCGTTACCTGAATTAACCGGAAATAGTACAAAATAAATTAATAATAATTGTCGTAAAACTTAGTATTGTTACGAAGCATATTATATTTTAAATCTAAGCAACCACATTTTCATTAAAACTCAAACACGTATTTACTTTGGTCGAAACGCTATGACAAGCTACTTCGTCCTATCATGAAAGTTACATTCGGTTTCGGTAAATTTGTGACGGATCGTTAGGGAAACAAAACTGCTTTATTTATGAGGGTGGCGGTAGAAAATATCATTCCTATAAATATTAAACGAACCAGTAAGTGCATATGGCAACAATTTGTACACTTTCATCATTTCTTTCACACAGGAATTGTGTGTGAATTCAAGCGACAAACCACTGCCATATTGAAGTTGAAGTGATGTTTAAAGGAGACGGTATATTGTCGTTTAAAATACAAATCAAGCGTAGTTTTAAGTATCGATAAATTTTCTCAACCACTCGTTACATTCCCAGGCTGATAAAAACACCTCGCGTAATCGCTCGGTATTTTTTCAGCTTCGGAATGCAACTCGCGATTGAGAAAATTTATCGATAAAAAAAAACTCCCATCATTTGGCTCCTCCAAAACGATGGAGCAGTGGCAACCTGGACCACTGCACTGAGACTGAAGTTGGCGCTAATAACCAGCTGTCGATGCGCTATTAAGCTTCCATCCCCACGCCCAAAAAAATATTGGTGTTGTTAATTTGCGACACACATCTGCAAATTAGCTTCGTGGAGCCTTCCAATTTGTAATATTTCGGGTTTTTTTTCGATTTTTGTGCATGCAAGCGAATCATGCTCAGATTTTAAATACAAAGTCATGTATTATGATTCTCTGATAAAGATGTGGGTTTGAATTCAGTCCAGTATTGGAGGCTGCTCCAATATGGCGCCATTCCATCGCAACACACCCATATTTTGCTTTGAGGCGCCATCTATGCTGCAATTTTTGTTTTTACCTCCGATTTTTGTGCATACCTACACGTGAAAAAATGAAAAAATATTATATTATGTATGAGAATGTGGGTTTGAGCACAATCCTGCACTTTTGGCTGGCCTATACGGTGCTGTTTTAATTTGCGACTCACGTATTTTGCTTTGGTGGTGCCGACCTTCTTGTAGTATTTCCATCTTTTTTTTTCAAGTATTTGTGCTTACTCCCGAATTATGGCTACAATGTCACAGTCTCTCATTCTCTCATGAGGTACCCCAAAATGCGACATAAACCTATTTTCCAACTTTTCCTTCACTTAATTCCGTTTTGAAATTTTGGAGGTTTTTTTTTTCTATTTTTGTGAACTTTGCTTTGGCACATCAGCATCTAGAATCGCCGCGGTATGACCATTTTTTTTCCCCCATACATATTTCTACTGAGAGTCGCGTAAAGTTACTGACTCTCGTTCGGAACCAAGACGGTGGTGTTAAAACAAAACACAATATGAATCCCGATGGATTAATAACGATACTAATTAAGAGAGACCTTGAATCCTGATTTGAATGCGGCAATGATGTAACACACAGCATGCAGTAAGATCTTAATTAAGTACCTGTTTGTACTTCAATGTAGCACACCTGTGTGTCCATTGGATAAGAAGATATGTCAAAATTACAAAAAAATTTCTCGGTTCGCCTGAAATCAGAAGTTTGAAAGTTAGTAGGCCTAATCTTGAAAATTGTTTAGCAGAAACCTCATTACAGGCAAGCTCATCTCCGTAATGTAAGCAGGAGTTTTAATGGAGTCGTAGCTGCTCACACCATGGGAGTGCTTGGCTATTATTAGAGATTTTAAGAAAAAAAAATTGTTTGAGCTACCGAGGGCTTTTTTCCAATCCCTACCCACAGCCCAACAGGTGTACACAATAAGATTATATGTTTTGGGAATTATTTTTTATGGTGACATTATCAACAAGTGAAGACCATTACAAAAATATGTTCAAATATTGTAACGTATATATACGTCATTAGGTTGTTTTAAAGATGATCTAACCACAGCCCAATGACGTATATATACGTCACAGTAAAATAGGCCTTTATTCTAACTAAATCCACATTTTTTCACAAAATAATCAACTGAATAAGGGAACTGTGCATGAAAAATTTATTGTGAGAGTTAGTTTATAATAAATACCTCAGTTTTGCCAACACCAGAAAAAATCCGAAATGTCAAGCACCTATCTAGGGCCCAATGACGTATATATACGTCATGCACTGATGGCTGCAACTGAAAGGTGGTGCCATCTAGTGGTCGAGATTGTAAGTTTTTGACCACTCTTGTTGGATTTTTATCACTCTAAAGTGCTGGCGTTTGAATTTTTGACACGACGTATATATACGTCATTGGTAGCCAAGCTGTTAAGCCAGTAGCTGCAACTCGATAAGAACGTAAGGCTCTGAAAAAACTTAGGAAGTTAAAGTTTTAAACCCCTCACATGCTAATATAATAAAGAATCAGGCACAGACGACCACCTGAAGACTTGGGTTATTGCGCTAGTTTAATACCAATAATTTCGGATCGTCACGCTTTGTGTGGGATGATGAGCCCTTTAAAGGTTAATCGCGGAATCCGAGATTGTCCAACTTGAGTTGCTAATCTACACTGAAAGCGTCCAAAAACGTGCAATATTCACAAGCGGCCAATTAAACTATATCGGATTCCGAGAGCAACCCTGAGACAGAAATATCGATGAGACTAAAAATCGGGTGTGATGCAAATTATAGTTTTCCCGACTTTTACCAAACTTTGCCGAAATATAGCAAAGTTTGCTTCTACACTCCATAACATATTGCCTCTCTTTTTAGTTTAATGGCACTTGTTCTTTCCTATTTCTCAAATAAAGAATAATAATAATAGCTTACTGGTTACCCAGAATTATAGTTTCAGGACAAACGATCAGTTTGATTGTGTTCATTTAATTTCCGTATATCATAATGATAGGTGGATCGTGGATGTACCCAGCTAATATCAACACGTTTTCTATAGTTTTGTGAAATTTTCATTCGAAAGAAATCGTGTCAACAAACAGACAAACCAATTCTGTTAACTTTCATTGCATCGAATGGCCTCCACCTGTCCACAACCAAAATTTCAGTTCGATTATAAAACGTAGGGAAGATTGCACGACTAATTTGCCGGCATGACAAGTACTAAAAACTTGTTCGATTTTGCTGATCGTTTTGACGGCTGAATAAATAAATATTGAACGGCTGCAACATACCTAACACCCTCCCCTCCAAAATCTTCCTACCTGAAAAGGGAACGTAGGTTACATACAGAGTCTAAATTATTGGCATTAGATAAGTGCCTCAACTAGATGATGTCAGGTAGCAGTCTGCATCTAATTCTTCATTAAGTCAGTCTTTAATGTGATTGAAAAACTTCCCAAATGTGTCATTTCTCACTACGTCAGTATGGGATGGGATTATACTTTTATACTTCCCAGTGTCTAATTCTTCATTACGTCATTCGGTGATGGGTTTAAAACTCTTTGACTTCAATAGTGTCTAATTCTATATTATTCTCACTCCTATTCTTCAAACATTTCTGCACATACTGATTTGCTGTGACGTGGTTTGGTATGCTATGGTTGGATCGAGATATGAGCAGAAAATAATGCTAACATTATGCTTATATAAAAAAAATCACTAGTAATCTGAATTAGGTAGTACAATTAGGTAGTTCAGAGAAAATTAAGAAATAGAAAATGCTACGTTTCGGCTAAAAAACATCAGATTTGATTTTAAGTCACTTGAGAAAATTAATTGATAAAAATCAAATCCTTATTATTGAACAGGATGTATTTTGTACTTTTTTCCTCTTTTCTCACATTACTTGAAAATTCATCTGTTAGAAAAATGTCATTTGTGCACATCTTACTCTGAAGACAGTTATAGTACACAATCACATCTGTTTACCAGCTAAGTTGTCTCTGGCAATTGTGTACTAGCATTACACATTTCGTGTACTTAGAACGTCAAAAGTACACTACATATAAAACACAAGCCGATACGTGCTAACAGTACAAATGTCGTCAGAATATTCCCGGCTTTAAGTGTTCCAAATGTACGGCAAGACAGAGGTTAAATGAGATAAGGAAAAGGTTATTTTTGTTTTATCTAAAATTGACACTGGTATACAGAAAAAAAAATTTTAATAGTCATCTAAAAGATACTTAATTTATTCCAGGATTCGAGACATATTTTATTAATTACACTTCCAAAATTTGATAAATAGCAGTCAGACAAACAAAGTTTTTTTTTTTTAAATAATAGTTGCATAACGCTGCAAAAAATAACTACAATAAACTTTTACTTAATAACGTTTTATGCAATAATAAAAGAAAGGCAAAAAAATTAGAAAGACTAATAATCTGTTACGCCTAACATTTTTTAGATCTTTGCAACGACAATTGATCCAAGCTTTATCTGGCAATTTAGTGCTAATCTATGCCAATTTTGTTTTTAACCAAGTTTAATGTTTTTCATGATTTTGAAGGACTAATAAGATTTTATTTGACGTATTTTCACCCTTCATAATAACTTGCATGCTGTTTTTCAAACCGAAATATATTCGTATGGACGCCGAATATTTAGAATCTTCATTTTGTGAATATTTATACAGTCGAATGCAAATTAGTGAAAGCATAAATAATTATTTTTTCACAACATGATCGTACCACTTACCTTACAAAATAATAGAGTCGCCCTTTGCTGATTCTAAGACGATGGAAGACTTCGGGGTCAAAAGCAATAGGGTCGCTTTTGATGGCGTTTCGGAAGCCAGCAATAGGGGTCCATAGTCTCTCTGCTTCTTTTTGGGAGATAGCGACTCTTTGTGTATTTGGAGGAAAGTTTAGTCTGTGATCGTGCCAGAAGAATCCCACATACACGTCTACATGGAGGCACTGAAAAATGTAACTAAATGTAAATTCGTATTGATCGTTAAGTATTATTATCTTACATAAAAACTTAAGTAAACTTACGATCCAACATTTACTCAGACTTGCCTGTTAGGATAGAGTATATACAGGGTGATAAGTTAAGTTGTGACCCATCTGGATAGCTAAAGTACTATTCAACGATATGTTATGAGACCCGGGTGATGTGATGAGGCCAAGAGGGGCCACTGATTAAACAAGAAATGGATGACCTTGCGAAATGTTATCAAGGCAATTCAACTGCTAACCTCTTATGCATCAAACACTATGAGTATAAATTAGGAATATGTAGAGAACAATGAGATATCACCAATGGAAAAAAAAAACAGAACAAAACTCCGGCCAGATTTAAAGGACCTATGACGTACCTAAAATGGCTATTTTCGACCCCTGAATGGCAGTCCATTCAAACACTCTGTCGTACAAGGAAGCATCGCCTACTTTCAGGGGTCGAAAGTAGCTATTTTACGTACGTCATTGGTCCTGCAAATCTGGTCCGATTGTCGTTCTGTTTTATGCATTGGTACTGTCTCTTTGTTCCCTACATATTCCTAATTTATACTCATGGTGTGTGACGCATATTTAAGAAGTCAGCAGTTGAATGATCTTGATAACATTAGGCAAGGTCATTCATTTCTTGCCCCTCTTGGCCTCATTACATCACGCAGGTCTCATCGTTCAGTAGTACTTTATGTATCAATCTGGGGCACAACTTAACTGATCACCCTCTATTTAAATTGATGAATGAAAATAAATCCTATGCTGAACGTTTGACAGTCCTTAAGCTGGAATCATTGGAATATCGCCGTCTTGTGGCTACTTGAGTTTAACTTTTCAAATCCTGTGTGGTCACGTTGATTCCACAGCGGATTGTTTTTCTTTTACCTTGCGTGAAGGTGACTGAACACGTGGCCACTCAAAAAAGCTGCTTGTCGCTCGGGCAAGGCGTGATTGTAGAAAGTTTTTCTTTGCTAATCGCGTGGTAGCTGTTTGGATTCTCTCTACCTGGTGATGTTGTTGAGGCGTCCTCACCTGCTGTTTTTAAAGCTAAACTTAAACAATGTGACCTTCACAAATTTTTAAGACGGTCGTTCTGACAATACCATACTCTGGTAGATTCTGCTTTTTTTTTTAAACCCTTTTTTTAACCTGTCATATGCCGTTAGCCACCAGGCCTTTTCACCTTTTTGTTAATTCAGGCTGGGTGTTAGTGACATTTTGGTGTCCTTCTTTGTCCTGTGCACTTCGGATGCGAAATATGTATACATTGCTTTTCCGTTATAAAAGGCACGCCACTTATTTACTAAACACAATCTGACTGATAAAAAAAATAGAGTGGCGTAGATGTCTACCCATTGTTGTATCGGCTCAGTGCTCCATAGCCCATGCGTCAAATATTTTTTCGATTGTACTCCTCCTCGCAATCAAGCCCATACATTAGCTTCCCCCATCAAACTAATCCTCTATCAGTCTTTCCAATCGTTACCCATGAATACGTAAAAGGACTTTATGCTTCTGTATACAAAATGTTAACCGACTTCAACATCAAAAACTACAAAACTAAAAAATAAACCTATGTGACTTCAGACGCCCACAACTGACCACACCTATTTTGATCGTTTCAACACTGAAAACATTGTTTATATCATCGCCTGCTCTGCATGCTATAAATGTTAAAATGACGTTTCCGGTTTGACCCTACAGAAAATAATAAAAAAAAAAACACCGCACTATGTGAATTTCAATACTAAAACCAACTATATAGCCAAGCACGCCAGTGAAACTACAAACTTCCACCTTGTTTATGAATCATCTGTGTTGCATAAACAATCTCATAAAGGAGTAAAATTTAATTAGAAAAACACGAGATAATTAAAAATCGTGGGTTATTATCAATCACAATAACATTCAGCACTACAGCTTTAAAAAATGGGTCCCCTAACTTAGCAGATTCAGGCCTCTCCCCGTCGTAATGTCGATTTTTCCAATTGACGTGACACATCTTCTACACGACGGAATTGTTCTTGTGAGTTCGCGTGTGTTAATAAGAGCTTTACCTACTATTTTTTTACACTTATGTTTTCTTTTTGAGACCGTGCTATGCGTTACAGCCCCGAATTAACAAGTCCCGTTAAATTTAATTTCCAGCACCGTTTCATCTTCCCAAGCTCAGTTCAGCCTGTAACTTAGCAACACTTTAAAATTCCCACTGGGTAAGATTCGCCCACTTCATGCACGTCAGGCGAGCAATTAAACTCCTTCCACAACTCAACCACCACGACTGGTTATGATTAAGTTTAAGATCTTTATGCCTTGTGTTCGAATGCTATCATCCAATCCTATCCTGACCCTCATATCAGAGAGGTACAGATGTATGACACGATTTAGATTAGGGGTTTGAATAATATCTCTGTAATGTGTGGTGCAGTGGCAACCCGGACCACTGCACTGTGACTGAGGTTGGCGCTAATGACCAAGCTGTCGACGCGCCATTCAGCCTCATCTCCCCCCCCCCCCC